>ML778787.1:723621-736214 GCA_009831015.1 Picea engelmannii
CTCATGCTGGCCATTTTCTGCTCAAAAAATTATATACTGGCGGCTAAAAAACAAATTGCACAGAAAAAAACAGATTTGCAATTCTTATAGAGCTTGCTGAAAAACGTTTTGCAATTCGGTAAGATGGACAGAGGCTGGATCTGCAGCCTACTCTGATACCATGAAAACAGACCTGCAAAACAGAAAACGAAGTGCAGGACAGAACGAAAACAGATCTACAATAACAGAAAACGAATTGCAGAACAGAATGCAAAAACACCACGCGGATCTCATTATTGAATTGATATATAAATGAATTACATGCAAGGAAATGCTTCATAAATAACGAAGCGTCTAACAGCTCACTCAGTGATGAAAACAAGAAACCAAACAATTGACAGTTAACTAAACTAATCAAAGGAGTGATTTGCTCAATCAAAGGAGTGATTTTCTCAACTTATTCGTCTAACAAAAGAAACCATTCAAGCAAAGCTACAAGATGAAATGTCCAGTGGTCAGCCAAACCGACCTAACACCCATTTCTTTATAATATTCCAAAGAACCGAGTCGCAGCTCATGATACAACAAAATAACAAACATACAGCGCATGGCTCAGCATTACTTGTCCTCTTCGTGGATCTGCTCCCTGACTCGTCATCGTCGCAGACCTGCCATAGTGTCGAATACATTTAGTCATCTGCCCATCTTCTAATAGGTAACTTCGCTACAACTCTGCAATCGTTCGTACTTCCTACCAAGTCTACATGTGCTTCATGTGCTTGCACTTGATTCTTGGTTAGACTCCATCGCAGAGTGCCCATATGTCACCACCAAGACTTTTGCGGACCTTCCAATGCATGAATGCCCTTCTCTGCCTTCACCATCTTCGGTGGTCTTGCCAGAGCAGCGGTGTGTGCATTGTAAGTTTTCTTCCACAGCCTGCGACACTCTTTCATTTTCGTAAACTATCACCGATCCTCAAATCCCTTCATCTAGATGAGCTCGCGCAACCTGCCTCAGTACAACCTTCCCCAAGGCAGTACAAGTTACCCTCCAAGGTCTACTTAGCTCCTTGGGGAGAGAGATCGTTCTCCTTCCTTGGTCGTTTCCTCGTAACTCGAATCTGTGATTATGAAAGAACTCATTTTCCTTCCTTGGATGATTTTTCAATCCCTTGCTCGCTTGTTTATATAGGTACGTGCCTTTCCTCTGCAACGCTCCTATCCCAACCGACGCACCCCTTCTTTTGTAAGTTTATGTGCACTTTTCATCATTTTTCCACTTTCACAACTTGAGCCGACTCTTCAACGGGTGTACCCCCTGTCTCATGCATGCTCCAACCCAACCGACGTCAATCTTCGGTTAAAGGAACCCAACTTGTGCCTTCGTTCGTTTCCTTTCCCAATCACATCACAAGGCATCTGTTGCACGTTTTGCGTGCTCATCTTTACTTGGCTGACCTGTCTCACCAATGCGGCACCCAAAGCTTCTGTGGGTGCCCATCCTTGGTTTCGCATCCGTCAAGCCGTCTCTTGTGTGTTCCATTGGGTGCACATTCCTTTGTAACACCCAAATGCACCAACCGTTCTTTTCTTTAGTGGGGCGCCCATCTCTTCATCGCACACCCACCCATATGGTTATTCGGTCAAGTAACCACTTGACCTTCATCGAAAGTCTTCTCGGTGAATTTATACTTCACGTTGCATCGCGAGCCCAATTACCCCGACTTAACTGAGCATTCACTGACTCGCATGTTTCACAATTCTTGGCTCGTGGAGGCACCATGCACATCCAGGTCAAGTCCTAGTTCATGAAATACTCCCCCACTCCACGCCATTGCCATCCTGACAATCTCAACATACCTCCATTGGGATCACCGATGAAAATTGTTCGTTTCTCTGTTGCGATCACAATTTTTTTCGCAACCTCCACCATAACATAAAAATGTCTAAGTGTTGAATGTGTGTGACTTCTAATGCATCCATAATTTCAACCATTTCTTCTCATGCATTTGTACATTGTGCACCCCAATTCTTATACTGGTTGGGTAGCTAGTCCAATCGTCATGCACAAGTCCTGAGATTTACTTCCTCATGTCGAAACTTAGTCATTTCTGTCTACATCATTATAACCTTGTCCAACCCAAAAACGTGAAGGAAACATCACACTTTCCTTTTCACTATTGTCCAATTCCGTCATGAAGTTCTTCTGCAACAACCAAGTGTTGCACCAACGGATTGCTTGTGCTTGAAGAATTACCTCCTTTCCATGTTGTTGTGCATTAGGTTGTGCAAGTATCAAGTAGTTGGATGGCCATTCCAACCATCATTTCTTGTACGATGGTACACCTCCATGTCAAATTGATCTTCTCCCACCTGCAGCTTGACTCATCCATATAACTCTTGCCAAGACACCTTCCTTGCCTCGCCATGCTGCATCATTGCCTCAAAACGAAATCTTCCTCCATTTCTATTGCGAAAGTTGTTGTCACTTCCACCGATCATCACACCCAACTTGTCTCATATCCAAGTTATTCGAAAACTCAAGGACATCACCCAATTGCTACCACTCGTACGACCAACCAAATTGACTTTCTTTTCTCCTCCTATATATTGTAGGGCACTTGGGTTTTCCTCATCACTACTTCAACCATGCACTTCATGGCATCTTGGTTTGCTTGATGAATCTACCTAAGGAAAACATGAGCATGGCTTCATCCGTTAACCTCCAATCTTCTTCGTCACTTTTCCATGAGACGTCCTAGTGTAAAGGTTTTTCACATCGAACAGTCACCTCTGCACTATTCCTTCATGCTTTGTTTCATTTTGATTGTACGATCCTCCAATATGTAAGCCCACAATATCCTTCACAAGATTCTTGCAAGTGTTAAGTTATGTCTGCATGACCTCAACAATTTCCCAAGTTATTCAAGTTGAAGGGACAACCCATGGAATTTTGCATCTGCTACACATTCATACCAATACATCTGCCAATTAGAAAATATGGATCAATCTGCACTAGCCAAGCTCCCCAAGAATGATCATCCACTTGATGTCCCATACCACTAGCAACCCGATGTCCCATACCACCAACAAACGTCTTCAAATCTCTTGTCGTGCATCATTCCCAATGTAGTTCTTGAAAAAATTATTGAAGGACTCCCTTATTGTCTCTTATGTATTCCTGGAAAAAGAAACTCGTGCCTTCTGCCATTTGTCCCTTCCTTGGTTACATTCACAAATCAGGTCCCAGCTCAGCCAATGAACTTCTTGTGCAAGTTTTCCCTGATCGCTTCATGAAACAGGCCAAGTCTGCACACTTAAAAATTCATCTAAGTCCCAAGCTTCTTGTGCTCCTAACTCATTTTCCTCTCATCATCCTATCTCTACGTTTGGATAATTCACACCAACACTACATAGATGTATTGGTGAGGTGCACTCAAGAAGGTCTGCACAAGCCTCCAACCAAAACATTGCAATGTCTGAAATCTGTCCAAGTCACTTTCCTCATGGCTCCCATCCGAACCCATCTACCATTCTTCCATTTTTTTTATCTTCACGCCCTATAGTTCCTTAGCACTAGGACACCATGCAAATCAACCAATCATCAAGTATCGTGTCGTAGACCAACATCTATCTGAAAGCTGTGATCCTCAATCGCAACCCAACTGACCCAACTTCTCTTCGGTAGGGAACAACACGAAGTTGGCATGGTGGAAAATGTATCCAATTTCCATATGAACCATGCATACAACCAAGCCTTCCTTCCCCATCTCTTATCTTCGTGCCCTGTAATATCTTCACACCAGGACACCATGCAAAAATATGTAGTGCACAACACAAATTTTTCACGGTGGAAATCCGGCTCAGATGTCTGCGTTGGGACCAAACTTCATTTTTCCACCCAAGTCACGATGGTGACCCATATAACTGACTTCTCTTGAACTTATGCGATTACTATTATAATTATGCAACAGAGCTTCATTTTGTCACCACAGAAACTGTCTCCGCAAGCACCCATGCTCAACAACCCAAATTGACCTTGCTCGCCTGCTTGATTTTTTTCACTCTATCTACTCAACGAGCTTTCCAAATTTTCCATCAATTCGGCTTTGATACTATCTATCATGGGTCTGGGGAGCCTACGGTTGGTCGGTGGAATCACCCGATTCTCCTAGTCACCATGTGACACCACAATCGTTCGTTTAACAACAAAGCTACACCAAACTACTTAATCCAGACTATACCTTACTTCATTACATTTTTTTTTATTACTTATTTTATGTATGTGTTATCTTATCCTTAGCTGCGAAAGTAAAAGAACCCATTCAAGCAAAGCAACAAGATTAAATGTACAAGTGGGCGTCCAAACCGGCCTAACACCCATTTCTTTATAATCCTCCAAAGAACCAAGTCACAACTCTTGTTACAACAAAAGAACAAACATAGAGCGCATGGCTCAACATTACTTGGCCTTTTTGCAATTATGCTCCCTGACTAGTTATCGTCGCAAACCTACCATCATGTTGAAATCATCTACTCATTTGAACATCTTTTGTTCACAACCTTCGCTAGAACTCTACGATCATCCCTACCTCCTGCCAAGTCTTCATGGGCTTCATGTTGTTACACTTGACTCTTGGTTAGACTCCATTGTAGAGCGCCCATATGTCACCACCAAGACTTCCACATACCTTCCACTGGATGAGCACCTTTCTCTTCCTTGACCATCTTCGGTGGTCTTTCCAGACATGCGAAGCGCCCATCGCAAGTTTTCTTTCGCAGCCTGAGATTCAGTGAGACTTGTGACACTCTTTCATTTTCATAAAATTTTACCCATCCTCATCTCCCTTCGTCTAGATGATCTCACCCAACCTGCCTCAGTACAACCTTCCCCAAAGCAGCACAAGTTACCCTATAGGATCTACTTGGATCCTTGGGTAGAGAGCTCTCCCTCCTTCCTTGGTCGTTGCCTTAGAACTCTAATCTACGATTATGAGAGAAGTTACCTGTCTTCCTTGGATTATTTGTCAATGCCTTTCTCGCTTGGTTATATAGGCATGTGCCTTTCCTCCACGACGCACCTCTCCCAACCAGTACACCCCTTATTTCGCAATCAGAAGCGCAATTTTCATTGTGTGTCCTCTTTCATAATTTGAGCTGACTCTTCAACGGGAGCGCTCGCCTTGTATCATGCACGCTCCAATCGAGCCGAAGTCACTCTTTGGTTAAATTCACCCAACTTATTCCTTCTTTCGTTTCCTTTCCTAATCACATTACAAGGCGTTTGTCACACATTTTGGGTGCTCATCTTTGCTTTCTCGACCTATCTCATCAATGGGTCACCCAAAGGTTCTATGGGTGCCCATCCTTGTTTATGCATCCTTCAAGCCATCTCTTTTCCATTCCATTGGGCACGCATGCATTCTTTTCACCCAACTTCACCAACCATTTGTTTCTTTGGTGGGGCTCCATGTCTTCATCGCATGCCCACCCATCTATATCTTTGGTCAAGTCACCACTTAACCTTCATCGCAAGTCATCTTTGTTAAGTCATACTAGACGTCGCATCACATGCCCAAGTACCCCAACTTAATCGAGCATCCATTGCCTCACTTGTTTCACATGTCTTGGCTCGTGGAGGCATTGTGTGTGCCGAGGTCAAGTCCTAGGTCATGACATACTCCCCCACTCAAATCCATTGTCATCCTGACAATCTCAACATACCTCCATTGGGATAATCGATGTCGCAACCTCCAACAAAAAATAACATTTTCTAAGTGTTGAACCTTCATGACTTATGCTACATCCATACTTTCAACCATTTCTTCTGATGCATTTGTAGATTGCACACCTTGTATTGGTTGGGTATCTAGTCCAACCGTCGAGCACAAGTCATAAGATGTACTTCCTTATGTCAAAACTTAGTCATTTCTATCTACATCATTATCACCTTGTCCAACCCAAAAACATGAAGGAAAGATCGCACTTACCTTTTCACTATTGTCCAATTCTATCATGAAGTTCTTCCGCAACAACCAAGTGTTGCACCAACAGATCGCTTGTGCTTGAAGTTTTAACTCCTTGCCATGTTGTTGTACGTTATCTCGTGCAAGTGCCGAGTAGTTGGATGGATAGTACAACCACCATTGCTTGTACGATGACACACCTCCATGTCAAATTGATCTTCTCCTACCTGCAACTCAACTCATCCATACAACTCTCGCCAAGAAACCTTCCTTGCCTCATCATTTTGTGTCATTTCCTCAAAATGAAATCTTCCTTCATTTCTATTGTGAAATTTGTTGTCACTTCCATCGATCGTCACACCCAACTTGTCTCATATCCAAAGCTATTTGAAAACTCAAGGAGATCATCACACGGCTACCACCCGTATGACCAACTGAATTCACTTTTTTTCTCCTCCTAGATACTGTAGGGTGCTCAGGTCTGCCTCATCACTACTAAAACCATTCCCCTCATGGAATCTTGGTTCGGTTGATGAATCTACCCAAGTAAAACATGAGCCTGGATTCATCGATCAAGCTACCATATTATTCGTCACTTGTCCACAAGACGTCAAAGTGCACTAGTTTCGCACATCCAACAGTCACCTCCACATTATTCCTTCGTCCTTCGTTTCATTCTTCCTGTGCGATCCTCCTATATGTAAGCCCACAACATCCTTCACAAGATTCTTGCAAGTGTTGACTTTTGTTCGCATGAACTAAAAAATTTCCCAAGTTATTCAAGTCGAAGGGACCACCTAAGGAATTTTGCACATGTTGCATGTTCATACCAATACATCTTCCAATTAACAACTCTAGATCAATATGCACTAGCCATGTTCCCAAAGAACTTTCATGCACCAGATATCCCATACCACAAACAACCTAATGTCGCATAACACCGAAAATGTCCTCAAATCTCTTGTTGCACATCATGCCCATTGTATTTCTTGAAACACTTCTTGAACGAATCCCTTGTTGTGTCCTTTTTCTTCCTTGAAATGGAACCTCATGCCTTCTTCCATTCATCCCTTGCTTGATTACATTCACAAATCAGGATGCAACTCAACCAACAACCTGCTTGCACAAGTTTTCCCTCATCACTTCACGAAACATGCCAAGTCTCCACACTTCAAAATTAGTCTAAGTCCCAAGCTTCTTATGCTCCCAACTCAGTTCCCTCTCAACATCTCGTCTCTTTGTTTGGCTAACTCACACCAACGTTGCAAACATGTCTTGGTGAGGTACGCCCAAGAAGGTTTGCACAAGCTTCCAAATGAAACATTACGATTTATGAAATCCATCTAAGTCACTTTCTTCATGGCTCCTATCCGAACCCATCTTCCATTATTCCTGCAGTTCCTCAACGCCAGGACACCATGCACATCAACCCATCGTCAAGTCTCCTGATGTTAACCAACATCCATCTCAAAGATGTGATCCTCAATCGCAACCCAACTGACCCAACTTTTCTTCTGTAGTTCACAACATGAAGTTGGCACAGTGGAAAATGTATCCAGCTACCATTTGAACCATCCATACAACTTAACCTCCCTTCCCCATCTGTTGTCTTTTTTCCTTTCAATGTCGTCGCACCAAGACACCATGCACAAATCTGTAGTGCACAACATGAAGTTGTCACGGTGGAAATCTTGCTCAGTTTTTTGCGTTGCGACCAAAATTCATTCTGCCATCCAAGTCACGATGGTGACCGAACTCACGAACTTTTCTTGAACTTCTGCAATTACTGTTACAATTGTGCAACATAGCTTCATTTTGTCACCACATAACTGTCTTCGGAATAACCCATGCTCAATGCACCCAAACTGACCTTTCTCTCCTTCTTGAATTTCTGCGCTATGTCTACTCAATGATCTTGCCAAATTTTCCATCAATTCATCTCTAATACCATATGTCACGGGCCTGGCGAGCCTACAGTCGGACGACAAAATCACCCGAAACTCCAAGTCACGGTGCGACACCATAATCGTTCGTTTGACAACAAAGCTACACCAACTACTTGATCTGGACTATGCCTTACTTCAATACATATTAGTTGATTACTTATGTTATGTCTGTGTTATCTTATACTTATCTGCGAAAGTAAAAAAAAAAATCAAGCAAAGAAACAAGACGAAATGTACAAGTGTGTGGCCAAACCGGCCTAACACCCATTTGTTTATAATCTTCCAAAGAACCGAGCTGCAACTCTTATTACAACAACAACAAAAAAACATAGAGTGCATGTCTCAGCATTACTTGGCCTCTTCATGGTTCTACTCCCTAACTCATTATCGTCGCACACCTTCCATCGTTTCGAACGCATCTACTCATCTGGCCATCTTCTATTCGCAACCTTTGCTACAACTTTGCGATCATCCTTACCTCCTGCCAAGTCTGCGCACACTTCATGTTCTTGCACTTGACTCTTTGTTACACTCCATTGTAGAGCACCCATATGTCACCACCAAGAATTCAATGGACCTTCCACTACATGAGCACCCTTCTCTGCCTTGACCGTCTTCGGTGGTCTTGTCAGACCTGCGGAGTGCCCATCGCAAGTTTTATTCTGCAACCTCAGATTTGGTGCAACCTGCGACACTCTTTCATTTTCACAAACTTTCACCCATCGTCATCTCCCTTCATCTATATGAGCTCGCCCAACCTTCCTCAGTACAATCTTCCCCAAGGAATCACAATTTACCCTCAAGGGTCTACTTGGCTCCTTCAGGAGGGAGAACGCCCTCCCTCCTTGGTCTTTACATCAAGACTCCAATATGAAATTATGAGAGAAGTCACCTGCCATCCTTGGATGATTTTCCAATGCCTTTCTTGCTTAGTTATATAGGCACGCTCCTTTCCTCCACGACGCACCTATCCCAACCGACGAGCCCCTTTTTTTTCAAGCCGACGCACACTTTTCATCGTTTTTCCACTTTCACAACTTGAGCCAATTCTTCAACGGGCGTGGGCCCCCTGTCTCGTGTGCGCTCCAACCCAATCGACGTCACTCTTCAGTTAAAGGAACCGTTCTTGTCACTTTGTTTATTTCCTTGCCCAATCACATCACAAGGCATCTGTCACACGTTTTGGGTGCTCATCTTTGCTTGGTCGACCTGTCTCACCGATGGGGAACCTAAAGTTTCTGTGGGCACCCATCCTTGGTTTCACATTTGTCAAGGAATCTCTTGTGTGTTCCATTGGGCATGCATGCCTTTGTCGCACCCAACTTCACCAACCGTTCATTTCTTCGGTGGGCCACCCATCTCTTGATTTCACACCCACCCATCTGGTTCTTCGATCAAGTCACCACTTAACCTTCATTGCAAGTCATCTCGGTGAAGTCTCACTTGACACTGCATCACGCGCCTAAGTACCCGGACTTAACCGATCATCCACTGGTTCACCTGTTTTCCATGCCTGGGCTCGTGGAGGCAGTGTGTGTGCCCAGGTCAAGCCCTAGGTCATGAAAACAACACTGTAAGCACACAATGTGCTGAACAAGATGCGTGATGTTGGCCATGTAAAGGAATAAGTAGAATTGTTAGCGCAACATACAACATCATTGATTTGTAGTTATATTAATATAAACATATCGTTACAAGTTACGGGAGGCTATTATAACTGACTACCGTAAACAAACTAATTAAGGAAGTAATTATCTTATTTTCGATAACACTCTCCCTTAATTACTTCCACTAATAACAATAACTAAAACTATCACTAGCTTCCTTTGGACTAAGATTTATTCTCATCTTTGATGGTTTAAACATAACTTAAACATAGCTTAAGACCCCCCCTTAAACATAACTTTTTCTTGACCATGTCACATTATAAGATTACAACATCTCACATTCCCAATTTTAATGGAGGATCCAACTTCTTCGATTCGAGAGTCACTGGGAGATTATGAGAGTCGAACGCTGTGTGCATGAGAGAATATGCACAACGTCGAGGGAGAAGAGGGCCAAAACTCACATTGTGTTTTATCACACTATGTTTTATCGGAGCATGGGCATCGTTTGGACAGGTCAAGATCAAATTGAACATGTAGGTACACCTTCTTTCTAGTTGTGCACCCAGATAAGATAGTCTGGAGTTCGCCCATTTGAAATCTCTCACGGTAAAAATTTATGAGTAATTCTTATTTAAATTTAACCTTGAATAATTTCCGATAGCCCAGGTAAATAGACAAGAAGGAGGATCGTCCATGGGTTGATTCTCCATGGGTTTTCATTGATATCATTGTTCATTGTTGGAGAGGAGTGAGACTCGCTCGGATCGCACTTGTGTAGAGGACAGTTGCTCCCTCAGGACTAACATGGAGAGGAGTGAAGACATCCTCCACTTGTGTGACATGTGACCGTGTTGTTGTTGTTGGAGTGCATTGGGTCAATCTTGTTGATTGTCATACACCTGTTGGAGTGAGAGGTATCCATTACCTCACTTCTTTCCTTGCCAAATTAGTTCACTACTCCATTTCCCACACGCGTTTTCAAGGCATATCACTACTTCTTCTCAGGTTCTGGAGGAGAGATCACTCTTGGAGTGCAGTCGTTGGGAGAGGGTATCAAAGGAAAAGACATATATATTGAGCCGCCTTGCTAAAATTAAAAAATATATATATGACATTCATTACCACAAATCAAAGGAGTCGCGAGTGACCAAACTCAAAGGCTGCCACTTCTATATGCCCGCGCGACCTAACCCGAGTTTACAACGATAAGGAGTAGGGGTATTAGAGTAGAAAACAGAGGATACCCAAACCCTCGGATTCCAGCAGCGACCGTCTAACATCTTCGGTCCCTTCTCCTGCTTCCAACGATCAACAATCATTGAATCCAGTGGATTCAATGAGTGCCTGTGTGTCCGAAGTTTGATGTGAAAAGAGAATCTTGGAGTTTTTGTTGTTTCTATTTGTGGCACATGATCGCTTCTTTGGAGAGGAGTTTTCTACGTAAAGGAGTTTACGAAACCGGAGATTCTGGTTTCGTTCCCCAGTGGAGTCGCCAATTTTGTTATTGGATAAATCCGTAAGTGCGGACACAAACCGATCTCCCTAGATCCACCTGGATATAGAACAAAGCAAGACAAAACATGACTCTTTACCTAGATTTTAACCATTGAATTAACTAGGAAGCAAGAACAAGTAACATACCTTATAATTGCTTCCTATGGTCTTTGTTTCTCCCGCTTCGCTCTCTATTACACATTATTTTCATCATCCCTATGATCGTTAATTATGTAAACCTATCTGTTGCCTTCAGAGGGGTCAGTGGCCTGAGTTCCTAAAGAGAGAAGGGAGAAGAACTTTTCCTGAAAAAAGAAGTTGCATTTTCTGTAAAAACCTTATAAAAAAAAGGAAGTTTGCAGGTTGCTATATAGGCAGGGTGCGAGAATGACCCATTCTCACAGGTTGCACTATAGCTAGGGTGCGAGATGTTCATAGGTTGCTCTATAGCTAGGGTGCGAGAATGCCTGTACGTGGAAAAAATAAGCATTTTCTCGAATCTTCTAGAAGGAGAAACTTCTATGCTGAGGTGGCATCTGAATGGTTTGGATCTTACTCGCTTTCATGATTTAGTGAGATCATCCTAACCTCCTCACCTTATCCTCTTCAACTTATAAAAGGAGAGGAGTTCTCATGGAGAAAGTTAGCTTGGGTTAGCTTTGTTGGTTCTTGAGCTTGTTAGCTTTGGTTGGATTGGAATTATTAGCTTAGTTGGAGTGGCTTTGAGATTTGCTTTGTCAAGATAGATTGTGAATATCATCAGATCTATGCTCTCAGAATTCTTGGAGTCAAAGTGTGTGGGGAATGAAGGACAGTTGGAAGGGACCTGACGACATCAAGGCCATGGTTGCAATCTCTCTTTCATATTTAATATGATACAGTAATATGATTCTTTCCTATAAACCTTATTGTGTTTTATTGTATGATTCCTTGATCACATACATAGGTTTTTATTGAGTTTATGCTATTGCTATCACTTTGGTTGGTTTGTGTTGTCTTGGTCTTGGCTGCACGAGAGCACTGAAGAGAAGCGGGAGAAACAAAGACCATAGGAAGCGATTATAAGGTATGTTACCTGTTCTTGCTTCCTACTTAATTCAATGGTTAAAATCTAGGGAAAGAGTCATGTTCTATCTTGCTTTGTTCTAGATCCAAGTGGATCTAGGGAGATCGGTTTGTGTCCGCACTTACGGATTTATCCAATAACAAAATTGGCGACTCCACTGGGGAACGGATTTTTTCCTAGTTAGTCTAGTTTCCCTTGCTTTGATTGCTTGTTTTATGTTTTATGAGTCTGTGGGACATCCATGCAAACTCTCTAGATCTAGAAGTTCACTTAGATTCCCTATCCTTTTTCAAAATTTTCTTTGATTATAGACATTCTCGCACTGTACCTGTCTATGGACTGGGAGAATCATTGATGTTCGCACCCTGTTGTTAGGTTCAGTGTGAACTTCTCGCACCCTACCAATGTATAGCCTGCGAGAATACCTAATTCTCGCACTGTAATATACTGCTAGGCTGCGAACTTGTTTGTGAAAATTTTTGGATTGGATCTTGTCATCTTTTGATGACCCAATTTTTCTTTGATCAACT
>ML778787.1:751824-778861 GCA_009831015.1 Picea engelmannii
TGTCCTACCAACATCATAGTTTGTTTCTTCACTACTATAGTCATGAAATGATCTAGCTCCAGTCCTTGGAGAAAATTCATGTTGTTGAGCTTGCAAACATTTGAAGCTCCCTCTAACTTGTCTTTAGACCTGAAAGATATTTTCGTAACTGAAAACTTAGATCTGAGATGGATAAAGCTTGAATCCTTGGACTTGTGTGAGCTAACGAACTAAAGAAATGAGCTCTGAACACAACCTTGCTCTGATACCATGTTAGATTTAGGATAAGATTGCAAAAAAGTAGTCTCTTTTAAATTTCAATGACTAAGACAACTTAGATTTGTAGTTTAATCAAAGATAAAATACATAGAAGGTAGATCTATGACAAGACAGCAGCAGCTAAGAGAAAAACTCAGATCACATATGAATATAACTCAGATCTAAATTAGCAATGGAAAGATCTGAACACAACAATAGATCTATATGAATAAACACAGATTTCAGATCTAAAAATTCTGCATAATCATTTCACAATAAATATGTCTTTAGATCTGCCCAATGCAAACTAGTTTAAACAGTTTTGAAGAAGAATCAAACCCAGATGAGTGAGGCACATACCTGGTATAGCAACCTACCTATGAAGATAGCACAGTAACCACAACAGGTATAGATCCTGTTGTTATGCTCAGACAAAGGTTCAGTTCATGGATCACTTTTGGATCTCTATGCCAAAGATTGAAGGAACTTCCTTACCACCAAACTCAAAAACCACAGGGATAAAAACACAAACCCAAATGGCCCAAACCCTCTCACAAAAAAAACCTTTATCCAAGAGTCCTTTAGATCTACAAAGCTGGACTATGTGTAATCTCTTGTTTCAGCAGTAAAGAGACTGAGTCTTCACAAATGGCACCTTCAAAAAATTGCCTCAAGAAAAAGGGCCGCACAGCAGACAAGAAATAAGGGTATCAAAACCCTTATAATACCAGCAGTAAACACATAGTAGGCCAACCCTCAAACAACAGTTAAATAAAAGGGACCGGATCAGAAAGGAGGTTGCTCACATATCCACAAGAGAAGGTCGGTTCTGCAACAACCACAAAGAGGAGTACGCACTTATGCTGGAGGAGGCTGGAGCTATGCTAGAGGAGACCGGAACAAGGTTAGAGGAGGTCGCAGCTAGAATAGAGGCTGGTCTCACACATGCTAAGAGGCTGCAACTACAGCAGAGATAAGGGGAGGCTGCAAGCTACAGCAATCAGAACAGGTCGCTCCCACAACAAGACAACAAGGGCCGCTCCCACAGAAATTACCAAGAGGCCGCAGACATAGAGAGAGACTCAACACTAAGAGAATGATCGATGAAAAGGTGTAGGGGGGGTTTATTAAATAGTACTTAGAGTAGGGTTAGGGCTAGTTAAGTTAATTTTAAAAAAAGGTCACATGTTTAAATTCCAAATTTAAACATGTGACAATTATTTAACTTTAAAACATTGCCCCTAATAAATCAACAAAAACCCCAAACCAATCAACCAAGGGTAAAGGGAGGTTTTGCAAGGTGGCATTACTCATTCCTTCAAATCACATGGTGAACCTATTACTTTATCATCATTGCATATGGGACTTATCCTTCTTGTGGTTATGTCCTTTTTCAAGGAAGGTCATGTACCATCAAGTACTTGATTTAGAATCAAGTAGCCCCAGGACTTTTCCTGAGGTCTTATACACCAAGGTCAGAGACCAAGGATCAACCCATGCCCCAGGCATGGGCCCCCTGGACCCAGTCCAGGGACCCTAGACATATCTAGGGTCTTTAACATCTTGGTTCCAGACCAAGAAACACAATGCCCCAGGCATGGGTACCCTGGACCCAGTCCAGGGGCCCTAGACATATCTAGAGTCTTTAATATCTTGGTCCCAGACCAAAAAACCCAATGCCCCAGGCATGGGTACCCTGGACCCAGTCCAGGGGCCCTGGACATATCTAGGGACTTCAAGTGCTTGGTCCCAAACCAAGAAACCCAATGCCCCAGGCATGGGTACCCTGGACCCAGTCCAGGGGCCCTAGACATATCTAGGGACTTTAATTGCTTGGTTCCAGACCAAGAAACCCATGCCCCAGGCATGGGTACCCTGGACCATGTCCAGGGGCCCTAGACCATGTCCAGTGGCCCTAGACATATCTAGGGGCTTTATCTGCTTAGTCTCAGACTAAGAACCCCAGTCATATACTGGGGGCCCTAAGAAGGGACTTTTGCCATGACATTGACTGTTTGGTCCGAGACCAAGTACCCCAGGAGTGCACTGGGGGCCCTAGATCTCTTCTAGGGTCTTGGCCATCCTTCAGGAGAATGGATCTCGCAACTGCTATAAATTTAACACTGAAACGGGCACCTAGGTCATGGTATGAGAAGATAGATTCCTTCTTTCTTCAACAAGGTTTTATGAGGAGAAAAAATGATCCAAATATGTATACCAAGTTTGATGAAAAGGGGCATGTTGTATTGATTTCTTTATATGTTGATGATTTAATTATTATAGGAAATTTAGAATAAATGATTAGTGGAATTAAGAAGCAGATGTCACAAGTATCTGAAATGAAATATCTTGGTGAGTTATATTACTGCCTAGGTCTTGAATTTTGGAGAAATGCTAGTCAAAACATTGTGTCTCAAGGTAAATATGTTAGAGAAGTACTTAAGAAGTTTAAAATGGATCAGTGTAAAGTTTCTTATGTTCCAATGCAACAGAACATGAAACTTTACTGTGATGATGGTTTGAAGGAGGTAAATGATATAGTGTATAGACATATGGTGGGAATCTTGGACTATCTCACTACAACCAAACCTGACATAGCATACTTTGTTAGTGCGTTAAGTCAGTTTATGGAAAAACCTCTAGAAATCCATTGGAATGCAACGAAAGGGGTACTCAAGTATCTCAAAGGAACAATTTATTATGGTATTAAATATACTGATTCATTCGATGTTGAGCTGACAGGTTACTCAGATTCAGAATGGGCTGGGAATCTGGATGATCAGATATCTATCACAGGTTATGCCTTTGGGATTGGATACGACATTGTTTCATGGAGAAGTAAGAAGCAACCTACTGTATCTTTGTCATCCACTAAGGCAGAATACAAAGTATTGTGTGCAACAACTTTGAAGTTGTTTGGTTGAGAAGACTACTTCAAGATGTTGGAGAAGAACAAATGAAAGCTATGATAATCAAATGTAATAACCAGAGCTCAATCAAGTTGGCAAATGATCTAGTTTACCATTCAAGGACAAAGCATGTTGATACTTAGTTTCATTTTGTTCGAGAAAAGATGCAGTCTAATGACATTCCTTTAATGTATTGTAATACTAGTGAAAATGTTGATATTTTCACTAAGCTTCTTGGGAAGATAAAATTTGAACTCTTTAGGGAGATGTTAGGTGTGGATGTCAATCCTTTCTCCATTAAAGGGGAAACTTAGAAATAATGGAGATTAGTTGCGTACTCCTCTACACCGAATAATGGTTCCATCCGTCTAAATTGAATGTCAACCTATATAATGTACTCTTAATTGATTTAAGAAAATGTAGTGCGTGGATTTGCTTTGATGGCCTCTAGGTGTTGCCTCGCTTGAGAGAAGCAAGTTTCATTCTTTCTTCGTATTTTCAAGTCATTAAACTAGCATACACACACCTCTGACACCCTCATACTTACTCTAGTGGTTCATTTTACAACTTAATGCAACATCCTCTCTATGCATGAGAGGGATACACCATGTGCTATTGTGCTACCTATATGCATGAATAACATGGCCTACAACAAACATGGGGAGATCAACTTGCCTATGGCTAGAATTTTACAACTAGGACCAAAAACTCTCTCGGGTGTGAGGTACAACCAATTGTGCATCCCCAAATTACAACATTTCATGTATGGGTAGTCATCTTGTTCCATTTCCCATGGGATCTCTTGCCAATGCCTTCTCTCCACCGCTTCATAATGGATTATTATATTTGTTGGTGACTTCATACCAAAACTTCGAGAGTCTCCATGGAGTAATTCTCTCATTTGGGAGTAATTCTCTCATTTTCCTTAACAAGCCATTCAAGATGTCATGAAGTTGCATGCTAATAAACAATGAACATGGTCTGACCTTTTTAAAGAGACAAAAGGAAGAATATCGGGAATTTTCTTGTAACCCAGCTATAGTTTCAAAGAAGACGGCATTGATTGGTTCAGTAAATTGTTGTGGATTGGAATTTGAACTATCTTCCTGCCCTTTTTAAAGAGACAAAAGAAAGAATATTAGGAAACTTCTTCTAACCCAGCTATAGTTTCAAGGAAGACGACAATGGTTGGTTGAAGAAATTGTTGTGGGTTGGAATTTGAACTATCTTATTGAAGTCACAGAAATTAACACACTGTATTCCTCTAACTAAATGCGACCCTAGACGTCCAATAGAGAAAGGAACATCCACTATAAAGCTTCAAAGGGATTTACAGGGGTGTTCCTGAACTGTGAAGAAAAGGTCCAAAAATCTAGAATATGTTTGCTTCATAAGCAAACTATGATATCTTCAAAAACATGCTAATTCCATTTGTAGATATTTAATTTAATGGGATTTGGTGATATGATGTTTTGCATGTGCTTCTAATAACCCACAATGTGTCTATTACATTTTTCACAGCTATTGGTATTCTCTCAAAGAGACTGGAGCACAACTGCCTACTCTTATCTACTCTTATCAACAAGTGTAGCTAATTTACAAGTTTTGCTCCAGGAAAAGTAAAAGCGAAGAGCTTCCATGACAAGTTTTGCTCCAGGAAAAGTAAAAGCGAAGAGCTTCCATGACAGTTATAAAGTCAGCAAGAACGAAAAGAACTTTCGAGAACTTTTGTAGATTATATGCTCTACCTCGAGTATGGATTCCTCAGGAAAGTCATAAGCGTTAAGAAGATGGCAAACATTAACAAACGCCCACTGCTTGCTGGCACTATCACCTTCCATGAGATGGTTCCGCCCAAATTTGTAAAGTTTTTGTTTATGTTCCACAAGATCACTCGGGAGATACTTCAGCAAAATTGTTGCTAACTGCAAAAGCTCTATCCTTAAAGGCTCATCGTACACCGCGCTTACCTGGAGTGTAAAATAATTTGACATCAAAGATGGTGTAAAAGGACTTCTCAAAAAACGCTTAATCAAAACAGTACACACAAACAAAATTCCAACTTTCGTGTTTGATATCAATCCTAACAAACGAAATTGCAACTTTTATGTTTGATAAAAATCCTAACAATGGTAAGGAATTAAACGCTTGGAGAGTCAAAAGTAAGGAAAAGAGTTTCCAAACAAATAACTTAAATTCCATACCTGTCCAGGTGGATCAAGCAAATTTTCAACAATAGTTTTTATAATAGAAGAATCAACAACATCCCAATTTTGACCATTTTGAAAGGCATGGACCAACATCGGAAGAATCAATATTTGCATAGCAATGACTATTTGATTCTGGGATAGTTCCTTGGACTGAAATAAAGCAAGAAAGTCCACCAGAATTGCCTTCTTCATTTGAGGGGTATATCCTTCTGCAACCTGAATCTCAGAATTTCTCTACACATTAGACTCATCTTCAGCAATAAACCAAAACATATCAAAATTTGTTTTCTTGTGAAAATATGCATTTTACCAAAAGGTTGTAATAAAGTTCCACCATCAAATGAAATGCCAAAACATGGTAACCGACCAACCTCAATGATGTAAAATTCTTTTAAAAAGGTGTAGTCAATGCGAGACCTGACCAAGAAAATAGATAACATATCAAATAGAACGCCAACTTCACTTTTATCATGCCTTAGATAATTTAGAAAACACTTCACGAGCCTCTTGCTTTCTTTCACCTGCAATAGTAGTTGTTCAGTATTAGAAATAGCAATTAAGACAATGCTCTACCTATCACTGGCTTTTATAAAAGAATCCGAATTTCCTATCCCTTTCAATCCTGCTCCCTCCATCTCTCTCAATCGAGCATCGATAAATGGCACAAAAATTCCAATCGAAAGAACTTGTATGATAATAATATGATAAATACACATCATGAAAAGTAGAGTACCTCTCACATTCCCTAACCATCAGTGATTTGGATTTTATGGTTCTTTCTACTTATTTCCTAAGTTGTTCATAGACATCAGAATATAAAGAAAACATACATCTAACACATCCCAAAGAAACTATAAAACGATAAATCTTAGAAAGAAGTAAAACGATAAAAAGTATAAACTGAAAACCAGGCATCTTAATCTAATAAAAGAGAGAAAAAATGGACAGCCTAACAAGTAGAGTACCTTTACCATTGCCTAAGTATCAATGATTTCTATTTCACAGATCCATATATGGTTTTTTCTACTTATTTCCTGAGTTGCTTAGACATTAGAATATAAAGATTCAAACATTTTAAATGAACTATCAGAAAATTCTGTACATCTAACACAGAAGGAAAAAAAAAACTGAAAACCTGGTATCTTAATCTAATAAAAAGGAAAAGAATTTGAATAGACATTAAACAGAAATCACTATTAAATCAATCATTAAAAAAACTTTACTTTTACCATCGAAAGAAAATGATACCAAAATGAAGTATGAGATTGACTAAATTCTTAAAAGAAGTCGGGTTGATGAGAGTTCATTTTAAACATTGCCCAAATATAAGCACATAGACAAATCAGTTTAGTTACATTTCAAAGTGACAATTTGGTGATGTGTCTTTGAATATACTTGCGTTGTCCAACACTACTAAAAAAGTGTTGGAATATTGTAATAATTCCTTCTAAGTAGTAGCAGCAGCTTTGCACAACCAAATATCCCCATTTTTACAGGGAAGAATTACGAAGTTTGGGTAATGAAATTATTTTGTTGTAGACATCTTTGTGCTTTTGTAGTTCATGGGTATGGAGAAGAATTGAGAAATACTTGGCAAATGCTCAAAAATATAATCTCAGAGAAAACAAGAAGAAGGATGAAAAACACTCTATCCCATCTAAAATGGCTTCGATGATAGTATATTTCCCAAGAGCTTAGGAGTGAAATTCTCAAAGACATCTTGGGACATCTTAGAGACCAGCTATCAAGACATTACCATATAGTCAATTTGTAGACATTAATAATGCATTTTGAGAATTTGAAAATGAAGGAGCCAAAGGTTTGTGACCCAAGTCATGAACATTGTAAACCGATTAAGAATGAACGATGAAGAAATTCCAGATCAGAAAGTGGTATAGAAGGTTCTTTGAACCTTGTCTAGGAAGTTCAATGTAGTGGTTGTAGCAATTGAAGAGTCTAAGGACTTGAAACAACTACCAATAGTTGTTGGGATCTTTGTTATCCCATGAATCCAAAATAAATAGGAATGATGATTCCTCTTTCGAAAATGAATTCAAATATCATCTTTTTATCTCAAGAGATAGAGGAAGATCAAGGTCAAGAGGCAGGGTAGAAGTAGCAGAAGCAATGATCAAAGAGATAGTAAGAATACTCAGAAGAAGAAATGAGACCATATCAAGATCCTCATTTTTCAAGGCATAGCAACAAAAGAAGCTAGCTCATAGCTAAATTAAAGGTACGGAAAATCTAAGGTTAAGCATTTTTATTCAAATAAGTTAGGTCATTGTGCACTTGAATGTAGGAAGAAGAAGGTTGACCTTATAAAACATGATATGAAAACTATGAAGGATCTTTATTCCTTACTTCTAAGGCTTCCCGAGAGACTTGTAATAATATTTTTCTTATAGATAGTGTTTGTACCAATCACATGATAGGAAATAGAATCTTAATTGCAAAACTAGATGATTCAGTAGGGACTAAAGTCAAATTCGGGATAGAAAATATTGTAAATGTCATGGGAAAAGGAATGGTGAACATCCTGACCAAAAAAGGCCAAAAAAGGAACATACCATATGTGTACTATGCTCTAGATTTGAAGGATAACCTCGTTAGTGTTGGCCAACTTTCCCAAAAATTGTAAAATGTAATTTTTAGGGGAAATTACAACATTTTCGAGTTTTCAAAATTGAGATAACTATGTGTACCTAAGGTATACACAGTCTCTATTGATTAAAATGAAATAAATCAATCAGATATTTCCAATGAGCTATTCTGAGTGCAAAACAGAGCTTGGATGAGGAAGTTACTATTGAAACAGTAAAGTGTATAATTTAGGTACCAATTTACTTCTAGAGAGCATAAATCCTTGGTCATAAGTCTGTTTGGGGCACATGTGTCGTCTGTGGACAACTTGTGGACTATATAAGGCACCCATGGAACCAGAATTGGATTCTTGGTATCTAAATTTGTACAGGATGGAAGAAAATACACATGTAGCATAGAGGGATAAAAATCAGAAAAATATGTAGCATAGAGGGATAAATATGTACATAGCTCAAAATGTACATATGGAGATACCATTTTGGAATCTTGGTAAAATTCAAAAGGATACAAACCAATAAAATAACCTAGCCTATCACACTTGGCTACTACAACTTTCTTTCCCCTTTTCTCCTTTCCTCGGACCCTGCCCCTTCACACTTGGATGAAATTCCTTCTTCACCCAATCAATGAGATCTCACTCTTAATTTGTGTGTGTCCCCTCCTCTCACATAGGTCTCCTTTTATAATCTTGACTTTACCATAAATCTAAAACCCTATATCTCCAAAGTGATCGGTATTTCCACATGTTAGACACAAACACAATGTGGAAGTATCGATTTGATGCCACGGACATCAACAATAATTTCATCCCAATGCTTCATAAACTTAGGATTCATCGCATGAGCATAGACACCATGGAATAAAGGCCTCCAACAAGGAACAAGTTCATTCAAATCAATGGAGACCAACTACTTATCTTCCATTGTTATTCCCCTAGAATCCAACTAATCTTTCAACATTGTGATCATGGCCAGAAAATGCACCATTATATCTATCATTCTCATGTAGAAGGACAAAATCTTGTTTCAAAAGAGAATTTCTCAAGAAACACGAGTACTTTAAAATAAACCATCCAAAGTGTGAAACATATTCTTAGTAGTCATATTGGAGGGATGAAGTGATCCTTCACAAAATGAAGAATGATTTTCTTTGACTTATCCTCCTTCTTGTTATGGGAAACCAACTTCATTGGACATGAAGGTGCAAATATATCTTTCTCAACATGGTCCTAAATCTCATCTTCCTCCATAAGCATATGTATCTTGAGATACCAAGTTTTGAAGTTGGAAGCACCTTCCATCCTGTCACACTCTCTAAGATCGAGATCCATTATCCTACAAATATGAATCACACCTTAGAGAAAAAATATGCAATAAATGAAGTAGATCACCCCTTTTAGGGTTGCAATGCTTCTCTCAAGATTCATAGGGTTTCATGCTTAATCGTCTTATAATAGGTCGAATACAACTCCCAAGTACAACAAAAATAAAATTCCCAATTCCCTCTTCAAATAGAGAAATCTTAGTCAAAATAGCTTCGATAGCATGTAGAAAATTCCATATATAAATTTTAATGTAAATTCATAAATTTCACCTCTCACTAGAGGTTTCATGAAACTAATCCCTAAGAGGTTTCTACATTAGGACTGACATAAAGTATTTAAATACAATATAAAACAAGAATGATTATGTCACTAAACTTTAATCCAAAACACTAGGTAGCTCAAGAGAAATATAACAAACAAGTTTACTTCCATATCGACAAGTCACAACCCTTAAGGAACACTTTTCCTCCCATATAATAGATCTTAAATAACTTTATTATATCATATTTTATAGAATTAAATGTTCTGTCTTGTATTCAATAAATGTGTTAACTCTCTTAATAATTTCATCCCTATGTTATGTCAATTAAGCATAAATAAAAAGCAATGGAAATTACCTGATCAGGAAGACAACACAAGCCAGAAACTAAATTTAAATGTACACAATTATTGGACAAATGAAACGCTTCATTTTCATATAAGAAATGAATTACATATACATATTGATAGCTTATCATAAGTTGGTACAATTTCAATCTCTCCAAAACCTAACTAAGGATACCAAGAGACTGTAGCCACCAACTCTTCCTAACAAATATTCAGATATAAATGGTCACTCCAACAATAATCCTCTACAAGCTCGAATCATCACCAACAAATTTCATCTCGTCTCATGAAAATTGTTTCTTTCTCTTCTCCTTATTAGGATTAAATTCTACCCTTAACGTTTCCCTTAAAATTCTCTAAGAGCCTTGATGCACCAAGAGAAAGAGATCCATGAGGAATACAAAAAGGAGAGAAACTAGTGTGGTCCACTCCTCACATTTCTAATGTTGATGTTTCAGTAGCAATGGGAGGTATTCCCTCCTTGAAAACATTTCTTAGAAGAGAAGAATATTCCAAAATTCAAAGGAAGACCATTGAACAGTTCAAGATCACCCCGGAAGAGATGTCATCCCATAGGAAAATAATAAAGAAGAAGTGGAATTTCAAGGAAGGGAAGTCAACCCACAGGAAAAGATAAAGGGAAAATAGAATTTCCCATAACAAAAGTCAGACCCAACAAAAGTGAATTGATTACTATAAATAAGGTGACTCCTTGCTCATCTGTTCACTCACTCACACATCTCACTCAAGAAGAAGGCACAAGTATGACACAACGAGAAGATGAAACTATTGTGGCATATGGGTTCTTGGTTATTCTTGGTGGTTTCTCTTGTTCACTATCTCTAGGAGAGGTGCACTAGCCTTGTATGGTGTTGCAACTGCATTTGTTTGGTACGCTAGGCTTGTTTGTTGGACTAGTCTCGTATCATGATTTATTCATTATCAATTTTCTCTTGTGAAGAAGAGCTTGTTCATGGTTGGATTGTATTATCAGAAAGAATCTATCTAAGAAAGGTTGGATGGGTTTTTCCCCGAGTTTGGGGTTTTCCCAGGATAAATCTTTGTGTCTTCTTATACATGTTTATGCTCCTCATATTTTCAATATATGGTATATGGTTGTTAAATGTAAAATAAGATATAAATAAATTGGTAAATCTATTGCTGTGAGAATGTAAGAAAATGTAACATGGGATCAAAGTTGGTTACCTACAGAACAATTTAACCACTGGAAGGAAGATCATACTTTGGAATTTTCGTTGCACCTTTCCGCTACACCTTTCCAATGCACCTTGTCACTGCACAAATTTTATTTTGTCAAGATCGTTGAGAACTCTTTCCAAATTCATTGGGACTAACTCCACTTTAGAGAAACTCACCTAACCCTAATGCACATCTTGAAACCCTAGCATTGACTTTTCAAGGAGATTGAATTTTTTGAAATTTTTCAGGCCTATGGTTTCTACAAGAAAAAATGATTACAGGTATGAGATTTGAGGATAGGATTGATGGAGTAGACAAATTTAGATCATGGAAGCATAGGATACTACTCATTATAGAATAGAATGAGCTCTTGGATCATGTAAAAAAAATTCTCTCAGAACCAGAAGAAGAAGATGCCAAGGAAAACTTCAAGAAGAATGAGATCAAGGCCAAGAGGATCTTAACAAATTCAATCAAAGACCACTTGATTTCCAATGTATCAGAATTGAAGACACCAAAGGATATTTTTGATGCGTTACCAAGACTATATGAAAGTAAGAACACAAGCATGAAGCTAACCCTAAGGAATCAACTCATAAATGTGATGATCAACAAGTGAGATATAGTTTCCACCTAATTCATGAGAATTTCATAGATCAAGGACCAATGAGCATCTATTGGAGATTATGTGTATGATGCAGGGCGTGTGACTACAAATCTTAATGCATTTCCTTCTTCTTGGGACCCATTTGTTCAGGGAATTTGTGAAATAAGTAAATTACCCAAATTTGACAAGCTATGGACAAACTATACCAAAGAAAAATACATATTGATATCCAAGTCACAAAAAACCCAATGATGAAGATAACCAAGCTCTTGCTTCTCATGTGAAGAAAAGTAAAGAAAGGAGAAATACCATCCCGGAGAAAACTACAAGATTAGTTCCATACCACAAGAAGGATACATCTAAAATCATATGTTTGACTTGTAAGAAGTTGGGACGTTTTTCTTATCAATGTCCTCAAGGGAAAGGGAAGAGAAAGCATCATGCACATACAACAGATATGGAAGAATCCACATCTCAGAAGAGGACAAAGAAATCAAAAGATGGATAATATGTCTTTGTATCAACTCTCACATGTATTATCAGTCAAGGAAATGATAGTTGGCCCGTGGACAATGGTGCTTCCAAGAACATAACTAAGTTCATAAGTTCTCTTACAAGATTGACATAAAACAGTGCATCCCTTCAGCTAGAACTTGGGGATGATTCCAGGCATGCAATCAAAGGAGTAGGAAAAGCTTCTTACCAGCTTGATTTAGGTAAATCCATTTCAATAAAAGATGTTTTGTTTGTACAAGGCTTAAAGAAGAATCTTCTCTCTATTTCTTATTTAGAAGATAAAGGCTTCAAGGTAGATTTTTTGGATGGACAAGTCCTTCTATGGCCTAAGAGTTCATCTATAGATTCACCTACTATGATTGGTGTTTGCGAGGGAGGATTGTATAAATTGAAGGGACACCTAGAAAAATCCCTTGTACATAACAATGTTATCTCTAGTGAGCTATGGCACTGAAGACATGCTAGAAGCATCCAATACGACCTTATATGTCTAGAATATAAGTCCTCATAATATATTGGGGAACAAGACACCAGAAAAAGTATTCACTGTAAAGAAACCAAAATTCAACCACTTAGGGATTTTTTTTGTCCAATGTACATACATGTTCCCAAGGAAAAGATAATGGAGCTAGAGCCGTCATGAAATAAGGGCACCTTTGGTGGATACAATGAGACTTATAAGGCCTAAAAAATATACATCCCAGGGAAAAGACATATTGAGATTTGCAGGGATGTTACGTTTGATGAAGAAGAAGCCTTCAAGAAATCTAGAGAGTCTCACATGGATGAGGACAAAGAGGAGAAAAATGCTCCAAGGGATGCAATAATGATTGACTCTACTCCAGAAGAACAAATTCTAGAAGATAAGATTGAGACAGTAGAGCCAAAGATACCTGTAGATCCACCTAGAGAAGTTATAGTTAGCGAGAAGAGACCAACATGGCTTCATAACACTTTGCCGGAATTTAAAGGACATGCATCTCCCAAAGGCTCTTTTAGAGAGTGAAATGGACCACACAAGTTTTCCATCTATGTGGCGTTGATGAGTAAAATCATTGATTTAGAACCTTCCATTTATGAGGGAGTTGTGAAGCAACAAGTGTGGCAGGATGTCATGATGAAAGAGTATCAGTCCATCATGAAGAATGATGTGTGGGAATTGGTTCCAAGACCAGAAGGGAAGTCAATGGTGACTTCTAAGTGCATCTACAAGATCAATCATGTTGTATATGGAAGCATAGAAAAGTAAAAAGTGAGATTTGTGGCTAGAATATTCTCCCAGAAAGAGGGAGAAGATTATGAAGATATATTTTCTCTAGTAGAAAAGTACACTTCCATCAGATCCATTATTGTTATTTATTTCGTTATGGGATGGAAACTACACCAGATTGATTTCAATACAACTTTATTGAATGGTGAAATTGAAGAATAAGTGTACATAGAGCAACCACAAGGTTTTTTAATCCATGGGAAGGAGTCCCATGTTTGCAAATTGAAGAAATATTTGTAGGATATTAAGCATGCACCTAGGGCATGATATGCCAGAATAGACAGTTATCTGATGAGCTTGGGGTTTACCAAGAATGATGCAGATCCCAACCTTTACTACAAGGTTGAATATAGTTTTCCATTGATTTTGGTCCTATATGTGGATGAACTTTTTCTTACAGGGGATGAGAATCTCATAGATGGGTGCAAGAGGGAGCTCACTTCAGAGTTTGAAATGAAGGATTTGGGTTTGATGCATTATTTATTGGGATTAGAGGTGTGGCAGAGGTAAGATGAGATTTTCCTTAGCCAAGGAAAATATACAGTTGAGATCCTGTAGGGATTTGGGATGATGGAATGCAATTCCATGACCATACCTATGGTTATGAATACAAATCTCTTGAGTGATTCATCTTCATATTTGGTTGATCCCACTATGTACAAATAGTTGATCAAATCCTTGATGTACCTAGGTAACACCAGGATGGATATATGCTTTGCAGTGAACACATTGATTCAATACATGGTTGAGTTTAGACATGTACATTGGATAGAAGCAAAGCATGTGTTGAGGTACTTGCATGGTACAGTTGAATATGGACTCATATATGTCTCATGCGGTGAAGTAAAGTTGCAAGGTTATACAAAATCTAATTGGGCGGGGAGTGTAGTGGACTGGAAAAGCACATCAGGATGTTTCTTCAGTTTGGTATCAGGTATGATCTCATTGTTGAGAAGAAAACAAACGTGACTGTCACTCGGTACAACAGAGGAAGATCATATTGAAGCCATTGTTGCAATTCATGAAGCAGCGTGGCTTCGTAAGTTGCTTGTAGGGTTATTTGATCTCGAGTTGGAGCCAACTTTGATATAATGTGCTAATCAAAGTTGTGTGAAGCTTTTAGAGAATCTAGGATTTCATGACAAGTCAAATCATATAGAGATAAAATACCATTACATCCAATACATGGTGTAGAGAGCAGCAGTGGAGCTCTGGTACATATTCACAGATGAGTAGAAAACCGACATTCTCACCAAGCCTTTATCTAGAGTGAAGTATGGGCACTTCAGAGACAAGATTGGCATGATGTTGAATTCCCACCATCATTAAGAGGGAGATGTGATGTTTCCCCTCCAGCGGGATCCCCTTTGGGCAAGCGTTTCCCAGATCAATGATGTGAAGTGACTGAGGGAGTAATGGGTATCCCAGTACAAGTATTTCCTATGCCATGTGAAGTGGCTAGGTGTGAATGGGACTTGTAGCATGGTCTTAGGACCATGGTGTATCCTTGGGGCTATGGTAGTAGTCCTTCCCATACCATGTGAATTGTATGGTTGTGAATGGGACTGCTAGGAGATGAGAAACATCATAGTGTAGTTATGGAGACTATGGTGGTAGTCTTGTACTATTGTATGCTCATAACATATTCGTGGATACTATGGCGGTATTATTGTACTAGTGGATGCTCATAGCGTAGTCATGAGACTATGGTGGTAGTTTTGTACTACTAGATGTGTAGTTGTGAGACTATGGTGGTAGTTTTTTACTGCTAGATGTGTAGTCGTAGGACTATGGTGGTAGCCTTGGGGCTACTAGATGCTTGGAGCATAGTCATAAGACTATGGTGGTAGTATTGGTACTACCAGAAGAAAAAATCTTGAAAGAATACCTCCCTAGCTAAAAAGGAGTGTTGATGTTTTGGTAGCACCGGGAGGTATTCCCTCCTAGAAAACCTTTCTTAAAAGAGAAGAAGATTCCATAAGTCAAAGGAAGACCATTGAACAGTTGAAGATCACCCTGAAAGAGAAGTCGACTCACAGGAAAAGAATAAAACGAAAATGGAATTTCCAGTAAGAGAATTCGGCCCACAGGAAAAGATAAAGGGAAAATAGAATTTATCAGAAGAGAAATCGACCCCAAGAAAAGTGACTTAAAGACTATAAATAAGGTGGCGCCTTGCTCATTTGTGTAGTCACTCACACAACTATCTCACTCAAGAAGAAGGGGTAAGTCTGAGGCAAGGGGAAGACGCAACTAATGTGACATCTGGGTTTTTGGTTATTCTTGTTGGTTTTTGTTGTGCGTTATCTCTGAGAGAGGTGCGCTAGCTTTGTATGGTGTTGCAGTTGTAGTTGTTTGGTGCGCTATCCTTTTTTGGTGCACTAGTATTGTATCATGGTTTCTTCATTATCAATTTTCTCTTGTGAAGAAGAGCTTGTTCATGGTTGGATTGTATTATCAGAAAGAATCTATCGTAGAAATGTTGGCTAGGCTTTTTCCTGGGTTTGGGGTTTCCCCAGGATAAATCTTTGTGTCTTCTTGTACTTGTTTTTGCGAATCATGCTTTTAGTATATGGTATATGGTTGTTAAATGTAAAATAAGATCTAAATACAATGGTAAATCTATTGCTATGAAAATTTAAGAAAATCTAACATGTAATATGAGTGTATGATAAATCAATGAATGAATAGGATTTCTCCTTCCTCTATTTATAAGAGAGATAAGGAAGGCCAACAATATAATAGTGGTCGTAATCCAATATAAGTAACATTTCCAGAAGAAAATAGGTCCACATGTGAAAGGATCCCTCTATATGTGACACATATCAAGCTCTATGGTGAAGATGTCTAGAAAGCAAGGCTCCAAGACATAAAATATCCTTTTTAAGGGTCCAAGGATCCACCTCCACAAATGCTCAAATCTCTAATTATACTCCTAATTCATGTGCCTCTCCAAGTCCACCCCACCTATATCGACAGTCCTTTAACCCAGGCATATTCAATTAAAGCATAATCCTCTATACAAGCAACCAGGTGTGCCCATGCCATTTAGGGTCAGCTGCCTCATCCAAGATGACCAACACTCCTAAAAAACAAGTCATCCTCCCAAGTAAACAATTAACCTCCAAGTTGTCATCATAAGGAAGTCACAAAGCGCCATATGTGTCCAACGCTTCAAGGAGGAAAGCCGCATAACCACCAACATGAGGTCTAGTAATAAATGAGAAATCTGCCTCACATGTGTATGTCCATAAGGAACATGCAAGATTCATTGATACACCATGCACCGCACGTAATATGA
Source organism: Picea engelmannii (assembly GCA_009831015.1). Taxonomy (NCBI): domain Eukaryota; kingdom Viridiplantae; phylum Streptophyta; class Pinopsida; order Pinales; family Pinaceae; genus Picea; species Picea engelmannii. Next base: position 768,609 of record ML778787.1, read on the forward strand.
TGCACCCCAAGGCATGGTGTAAATAGCTTCTAAGTAACCACCAAAGCGAACACATATGGGGGTGCCATTAGATAAATTTTTGGTTTATAAATGAGTCTCAAAACAAAAATAAATTCTATCATCATCAACTTTAAAAGAACTAATAGGTTTTAAGATGATGATGTCAACCATAAGGGTAAATAGTTCTTAACTGAAAGTAAAAACTATGTTTTCTATCATATTTTCGACTTATCTTTTTATGGGTTTACTCAAATTTCAAGTTTGATCATGTGATCGTGCGATCATTATTTAACCTATGGATATCTTTGGCATTCTCTTGTCCTATGTTAATGTTTTTCTTTCTCTAATGCATTTTTTGGAAAATTCTAAGATTAGCTCTACTAGTGAGCAGCTCATAGAAGTTGACATAGCATCCACTTAGATATGTCAGTATCCATTTGAACCGTTCCCCATTCCCTACACTAGTATAGTAATATTTTCAACACAAAATGTGTCTTGTCACAACTAAATAATGTTTTTGATTGTCTCTATCTAATGGATTTCATAACATCCACTTAGATATGTGACCATCTAAGCAATTTCTCAACTTCTTAAGCTCCTCATTTTGAAGTTAATGTCACTATCCATTTGAACGGTTCCCTACACTAGTAGGGTAATATTTTGAACACAAAATGTCTCTTGTCACAGCCAAAATAATGTTTTTGATTTTGTCACTATCTAATGGATTTCAAGGTTGTTTCTGAAAATGACCCTTGCAATTATATAACTCTAATTTTTCATCCTCACCCTAGAAAGTAGGGAAATTTATGATTCATCAATCATATTGTGAACCATTTCGGAACAAGAAAGATCACTTCTATTTACTCACCTCCCTAAGATTGCTGACGGGACGGGGTTTGTGTTGGTGTAGATAATTTATAGATATAAAACTTTCCAAAGTAAGCTTTTTCACTACTACAATTGATCACGACTGATTGTACTTATTCATTTAATAAAAGTAAGCTTTTTCACTACTACAATTTATCACTACTGATTGTACTTATTCATTTAATAAAATCCTGGAGCTGATATTTTGCCAATTTGTCGTGCAATTATGTATGTTATAACAGTAACTTGTTTCTATATTTTGTTTGGTTGTTTAAATGTTTACCTTGTCATAATTTAGTATTGTGATGTTAAATTTGCAACAGTGGGTGATAGAGTGATTAAATTTGAAACAGCAAATTCCCTGCAGTAAATACCATTAATGTAGTGGGATAGTAGTGGACTGTAAGTTTACAATAAAAAACATAACTTAATCGAAATAAGAATAAAATGCCGGATATGCAATTATTAGTATGGTCTAATGATACAAAATGTCACTCCACAGTTCCGATAAGGTATCTTGTATACTGAAAACATTGAACAATCAATTGAAAGAAAATAAACGACATACTTGTTCCACCCTGAGAAATTGTTCATCAAGTACGCGGGCTTGTCTGGAATTTGATTTCCACACAAGGACTAAAGCATCAAACACGGGACGATTATTGGACAGCCATTCTGGAATCAATTTAACCAATGTTGAGACAAGTGAAATTCCCTGGAAATGGGCATCTGGCATCTGGTCTGCACTTTCTGCAGTAGACTGCATTCCAGCAGAATTACCTGTTCTTGATGAAACTAAAGCATAATTATTTCTTGCTACATATGACATCCAAGCAGAGTTAGTAGATTCATTGGGCTTTCGTATCGCCTGCGGAAATGCATTAGCGATTATCTTATCTGATGACCTAGCAAGTTCCTCTCTTAAGTGTTGTCCTGCCTCTGACCTAATGATATCCATGAATCTGATTCCAAACAAAAGGAAACAACACCCTTTAGAGATGAACTTAACGACATTGGCTTCTTCTCACATCATCGAAATAAAAAAACATATCTTACAACATATTCTTATAAGATTACCTTCTATAATATTTTGGTTGATTCAATCGAACAAGAAAATATTCTACTGCATCTGATGCATAACAAGTTAAAAACTTTGTAAGTGGAAGGCGATACGGGTTGTTCAGCTCGCTATACACTTGGCCTTGAGGTAGGTCTGCCTCCAATTCCATTGTTAGTACCACAAGATCATCCAAGAACGTTCCTGCTGCAGGTGGCAGATGATGGAAGAGCTCTATGATTGCTGCAATCAAAAGGGAAAGAATATACGATTATCAGAGTATTAGTTCGTGTAAATGAGCAGACATGTATCGGATAGATCATAAACTGGATAAACAAATACTTTTTAAACATTAACTTACCTGCCACAATTTTTTGTGCCTGGCCTACTTTCCAGGCTTTCTCAACCTTTTCTGATTCCTGCCACTTTTTTAGGTGCTCTAGGAGTTTTTTACCCAATCTTATGCTGATGCGATTAGATAGAAACTCAACTAATTCAGCAAGACCTTGTAGAAGGGGCATGGTGAAGTTTCCAGTATCAACCGAATTCAGAAAAATTGACTCAAGATTAGTATGTAAGAGCTCTTCGGGCAGTTCCTGCTGCTGGATAACCTGCACCGAACAAAAGCAATTCAACCTTAATATACAGCTATACAGAGCAATTTCCTCTTTTTTACGATAGTTACATGTACTTTTCACTTAATAGGCATATTCACTTTTCACTTTAAGCAGCCCTTGTAAGAAGCATATAGATAATGACAAAAAAAGTATTAAAATGACCTGACGAAGACCGTCCTTTGCAATAGTCACAATTTCAGTATTCCCACAGGTGAGAGACTTGAAGAACATTGAAATTATCCGACATTGCAACTCCGTGTGAGTAGAAGTTTTAAAATCATCCCAACCCATTGCTGTACGTAGAAGCTCAATACACAAAGTTCGAAGCTTGGTCTTCACAACCAAATTTGAATTCAGAAATTTCCCAGCTGAAAGATTTTCATCTGCCTCTGTAATTTGCAGCGCTTCTTGTAAAATATTTACAAACTCTTGACTCATGTTTAGAAGTGGAGGCCGTAAGGACAGGCAAAAGTTTATAGCCATTACAGTTCCTACCTGCACCAACATTGGCATTCATGTAACTATAAGAGGATTCTATATTCATAATGGATCGAAGATAGCTCAGGGATCTTAAAATACTTGAGATTTCTAGTAGAGTCTATTTTTACAATAAATGCAAATCAGTCTACTGTGCAATTTCCTCAACATAAAAATGTAATTGAAGACAACAATTAAAGGTATAAGAATGGATTTGATTATATTCTACTTGATATACCTGTTGTTCAATGTGCTTACTACGAAGAGAACCCATAATAAGAGGCTGCAACAGTGGTTGATAGAGGGGTTGAAGTAACTCCGAAACCTCAATGCCTGTTCGGCTGGCAAGCAATGTTAGGCACGACTGCACATTTTTTCTCACAACAATTGTCGCATTTGGATTGAATATCTCTGCAGCAAGAACATCCACAACTCCTTGGAAACTTTGTCTGTGACGTTCCCTGTCTGCCTCATCTGCATAGTTCAGAACCCTCAGCAAATGAGTAAGTACTCCACTTGTCTCTGCTTGTTCTTTATTTGCATGGTTAGGAAGTCGCCCCAAGACATATACTAGACCGCGTACTGCCCGAACTTGGAAAAGACATAAAGTCTCTATAGTAATCTTCCCAAGCAAAGCACCAATACCCATAACGCCACCCATCTGAGCTTGCCACGTGCTTCCATAGCAGCAGTGTAAAAGGCGACTTAGAACCTCCTCAAAGACAGGTATATGAACACCTGGAGGTGGTGTGAAAATAGGATTCATTGATGGACTAGTAACGACAATCCTAGGAACACCAGTTGTGCCAAAGTCGCTTTGAGTCAACGCAACGTTATGTTGGCAACAAGCCAGAAAAATAAGTGTTTCCACAAAAATATTCATTGCATTCAAAGATGCCTTAGCATGTGCTCTATTTTCATCTACAAGAAGATCAACTAATGCATCTAAGAATATCAAAGGATTTAACTCTCTCAAATTGGAATGGGATAAACTCTGTGACGTAGAACTTAAGACCCCACTGCCTCTCCCCATCAAGTCCCCATGTTGACCAGATGTTACTGACGGGGAAGTAGTTGATAAATTAACATGAAATATCATAGAAAAATGCCGGCATACATTGTGGACAAATTCATCCATAGGGTCCTGAAGATCTGGTTCTGCGCTAGCAGCAATTACAGTCATCAACAGAGCTTTAAATACAGATTGCTCTGCCATGAGCTGTGTCTTTGTTTTCATACCTTGGTCAACCTGCGAGTTGAAACATAATGTGATATTGTTCTCCTGAACAAATAATAATTTAGGATCTGCCATTATTATTACAGCTTGAGTCAATAAAAAAAGCTCTCAATTTATATGGTAAAGCTACAATATATCCAATTGGGATGGAACTTTTACAATCTATTTAATTGAATACAGAATCACATGATAAATACTATACACAGAAATTCAGACAGTATTTATTGTGTCACAACTCAAAATATACGTTAACAAAACTGTATATGTTCAAAGTCATATAGGAAAATGATTTATCGATACTGGACAATTAAAATGTATTAAAAACGTCCTTACTATGAATGTTTATTATTATAATGTACCCTATTCTGTATAATACTGGAATCCAAAAATCTGATTTATACTGACAATATAGAGGCTACCATACTGTTGCTGAAGATTACAGGCAGAAGACATACCTTCATCTCTGATGTTCGAGTGCTGCACCTTGATGGATCAATGGATGACATCAGCATCATGCTCAAAAGTCCTGGAGTAACTCCACCTGGAACATTTCCCTTCAGATTAAGCACTGATGACAAACATACACGCAGGAACTTGAGACCATGCCTCTTGTGAGATGCATCCACATCAGATTTATTTTGCATAACAGTTGCTATGACCAGATAAATGCACCGATCTAAAGGCATCAGATACGATGTGGTTGGGTCAACTGTCAAAATAAGCCTTAGACCATGTTCAGAATTCTCTTTGCACTCAAGTGCTAAAGGTTCTTTTAGAAACCTTCTGTTTTTACCACCTAGTTTTCCAAGCACTTGCAATGCCTTTTCACCCCAAGGATATGGCTTTGGTCTGATATGAGACCATAGAATCAAGGTTAGCTCTGAAATGTCATTTTCCATACAAGTCTCCAAAAATCCTAGTTTAAATTTGTCAATCCAAAATTCAAGTGTTCTTAAACCTAAGTCAATAAGTTCATCACTCCCTTTTAAAGTCAAGACCAACGGCTTCATCAGGCGTGGGAGATATGGAAGCAATGAACTGAAGCGAGCAGGTATCCTCAGACAAAGCTCAAGTACAAGGTCTTTCATATCAACTCCAATTGATCCTTCCACCATAGCCAACAACAGATTAAGCAACGGTTGCGGAGTAGGCAATAACTCCCCGAACAATAATTCAAACTTCTCCCCTGAAAGAGTATGAAACATTGAATGAAGCAGTTGCATGTAACCATGAGGCCTTTCCATCTCACTAGCGTTCTTCACACAGACATCCATTATAGTTGATACATATGGCTGTAGTACACACTTACAATCCAGAGGACATTTCGCAACAGCGACAAATAATAGATGGAACAAATGCAATACAAGTTTTGACTCTGGTATATCTGGTTGTTTCAGGATATCCAGTTTGCTACTGACGAGAAAATTTACAAGCACATCTGCAAAGTATCGTACAACCTGACGTGTCTGTAGAAGGTTAGAAAATACAGTCAACACCTGATCATTTTTAAGCATGTACTCGAAAAGATATTGCATACACGTAGCAAACATATCGGTCAGGTTTCTATTTTCCATCCAAGCAAAAATTTGAGAAAAATGCAGTAGCATTTCATTCTCTTCCTCCGTGTCCTTGAATATTGAAAGGCAATGCACTCCACTTCTTAGTACTCCCGTGGTAAGCCGCACCTGGCCATATAAATTTTTCCAGTTAAAAAGATGTGCATTCCTACCGAATGTTAATTTTTTTTTTAATTTTCAGCCATATCATATATTTATGAAATGCAAATAACAGCTCATTTTCGGTATACCTCTTCTTCTTTCATGCCTTTCAGCCCATGTGAACTACCAGCACTTGATGGCTGAGATACATACATTTCTGATGTATTCAAATGAGTTATACTCCAAACTAATGTCTTCAATCCTGCCAAAGTGTAGTATGAAGTTACATTACCATTGGAAGCTACATTTAGATGATGCTATATTCTGCATTTACCTTCTTTGCCTCAAATAGAAGGACGAACATAATGGCGATATGAAGACCAGAATTGTTCTTTAGAAGACACATGCAGACCAAAACATCCACTTCTAATGCTGGGCGTAACTTATTTGCAAAACATGGATGGATCCCATTATGCAAGGAGTAATCATTTGAAATTAATCAAAACTCATAAAAAAACATAAGAAATATAATACCTATGATCAGAGTCTGTATTAATTGTTTGCAATCGCTCAGCTCCTTGGAATGCTCGAAAGGCATCTGAAAGTTCAAAGCTGCCTGCATATAAAATCGGATGCCACCAAATTGTGAGAGCTCGAAGATTAAAAAAAAAATAAGCATAATAAAACATCAATCTGATATCTGTTTTAATTAAATTACCGTTTGGGTAAATAAGTTAACTAAATTAGTACTTCAACCCTAACGTTAGGAGATCTGGCTTCATCGTTACCTTTCCAAGTAAATAAGTCAACGAAATTAGTACTTCAACCTTAAGCTCTATATAGTAAATGCACAACTGAACAAGTCATATTCCTGTAGTAAATGTTCTTTACCAAGTTGCATGAAACTTGTAAACAAGTATAGGTTTATGGACCCTGATGCCACCAAACTGAGAGCTTCAGGATAAGAAAAATAAGTTAAAAAAATCAATCGGAGATTCTTTTGATTATCACCTTTTGAGGAGATAAGTCGACTAAATTAGTACTTCAACCTTAACATTAGGAGATCTGTTTTGATCATTAACTTTACCTTTCTGGGGGCACTCTGCTCGACTTGACCCTCTTGCGGGCTTTTTCTCAGACTTTTTCCGAAATCATCATCTCATTGATATAAAACCTGCTGTTCTTTCTCCCACCTGGACCAATGGCCGCAGAGATATGAATGCAGTTGGGAAACGTTTGGACAGATTCTTTATGTCTGAAGTTTTAGTGGATTCATTGTCCAGATATAGATCCTGGTCAATAAATTCTATGTTGTCTGAACATAAGCTGATTGCGCTTCAGATTCAGCTGTTATTCTTTTAAATTTTAAATTTAACTCTGTCTAGCTGCAACATGATGACTTCTCTCAGTTAGTTTGGTCTCATTGGAACTCTTTTGATTTGGATGAAGACACCCTTAAGATGGATTATCTCGTGAAAAAATTAAGCTCTTTGAAGGTAATCGTATGGTAATATATATATATATATATATATATATATATTAAGACCAATTAATTAGAGGTTTTTTATGCTCATCATGGTTCAGGGCTTTTCTTTGATCAACATCTTATTTATGCAAAGGAATTGGAAGCCAAAGAACTCAAATCTTGTTTATTGAAGTGGAAAACTGGAGATTAAAAGTCGGGCTTTATGGCTTTCTTGTGAAGATAAAAATACAAAAAATTTCCACAAATTTGCTAGCTATTGCAAATGTATAAATGCTATAAATGCTATCTGGGAGCTTGAGAACTTGTAGGGTGAGTGTATTTCTAAATAGAATTCATGAGAGCAGAGAGACATGAAATACACACATAAATAATATTTTATATTCCACATAATGAACAGAGATACATCACATTTAAATAAGTGTTGTGAGATCCAACTTATTTCACTCTTGAAGGGAGAGGTTGAGAGAATCTCTCAACATCCTCGAGCTAACCAAATCCAATCCCTGAACTCTAGTAGTGACATTAATTAGGCATTATCTCTAACACCCCCCGTTAATGCCTACATTACAAAACTACATAACATAAAATATTACAACACTTTCTCTAGCATGATCCTCATCAATGCATACATCCACTCTGACGCTTCTGGATTGCGCACTTTCTCTTCCTCTTCTTCGAGCTTTCCTTTCCACTCATTATAAACGTTTCAGATCATCATTCATGCAATTGTACGATTGGCAATTTTGACAATCTTGTCTCACCGGGGCTTCCATGAGAAAAAATGTCAATTATTGATGCATTCTATGAACATGCCTCCATTTGTCGGATTTCTGCTTTCGGCTATCCGTCAGTGTCTAGAAGAGCAGTTTTGATATGGAATGTCCTCAACATTCAAGTATACAAGGTGACTTGGAATAAGAACACTTGTTCTTGAAACCTGGGTTGCCAGCTTATATCAAGATACAAGAATTCCTATTTTGCATAAACACTTACATTAAAAACTTTAAATATTAACACATAAAAAATAAAAACTTTAAGCACACCACCCCTTTCCTTTTTCTAGAACAGTTTGAGAGATGACTCTCATGGTTCTTCATCACTCTTTGATTCTGATAAGTCGTCCAAGTTGGCAATGTTTGCAGTTTCTTTGCCATTCAGAGGATCCCTAGCACTAGTTCTACATGACAGTAGAAACATTTTGTTGAACCCTTGGTTCTTCTCATCTTACCTTTTGAAAATAGTGCAATTTCATGCGGACCACCTATATCTGAGTCTTTAGAATATGTCCTTTTTTCTTCATATAATAATGATGCTACCATTCGTTCCAATGATTGTGGGGGTAATTGACTTAATGTGAATACAACATTGCTATATTTAGAAGATAGACTATTCAATAGAATTGCTTTAGCATCTTCTGGATCTACATCGGTACCTGTGTCAGCTAATTGCTTAAAGAGAGACATTAACTCGTTTATATGAGTAGAGAGACGGGTCTCATCATGCATTTTGAGGCTAAAAAGTTGAAGATCCAAGTCCAAGGAAGGGGTGTTTTCCTTCTGCAGTTTCTTCCTTGTGCTTCTTGTCTTGACAGGGGAAAAATCAGTACCTAGTCCTCTTGACCAGGAGTAATTCTTTGATGGATCCGGCTGGATGGTCGATCAAGTACCTGCTACCGCAGAAGAGGAGGAAGGATCGATGCGGGTAGGGCCTATGAAGGTGGACAATGGGATAGGGTTGAAACTGTCCCAGGAGAGTGGAATCAGAGTGTCTAGAACCAAGTTGAGGGTGGAATCCCCTGCATCAGATTCGCGAAAACTTGGTAGCTATGAAGGTTTGATCGAAAGAGGTAGGGGATCAGTAGTGTTGAAAGGGACTAGTGAAGTAGGAGAGTGAGTTTGGGGATGTAGTGTGTTTTTGGCAATCCGATCAACTCCAGGTGGAGGGCGATTAGGATTGGGGACACGTGGGGAGGAGGTGGACTAGTTAGTGTTTGGGAGTGTAGGTAAGACTTCTGAGTGAATTAGGGAATTCAAAAGTTTTGAATCTTTTAGCTTTGCAATCTCTAAAAAAGTTAAGGAATGATAAAAAGATGGACAATAATTTTTTAGTTTACCCGAGAAAGAGTCTTCCGAATCAGAAGGAGAAGGGGGTATAGGAATGGGAAACTTGCAGATAGAGTGTGCTTCTTCTTCTTGATCTACCAAGTCTCTGAGCAGTGTTGAGTCTTCTGAGGGTTCTTTTTCTCCCCAACCTGGGCAGTTTCTCTTAAGATGTCCTGTATTGTGGCAGCGAAAGCAACGGAAAGGTATTTTGAGATAGTCCAAGCGTTGAGAAAACCTTCTACCTCTCCAATCGATCTCGAGAAGTCCTGGAAGTCCTCCATGCACATCCATCTCAACCAAAACTTTACCAATCCTTCTGGAAGAAGTCGTGAGGGTAGAGTTGTCGATAGAAAGAAAGGTGCCTAATGAGTTGTCAATCTCTTCTAAGGCCGCTCTGTTCCATAATTGGAGAGGTAATCCTGGAAGCAAGATCCACAGGTGCCTGAAATGGAAGTATTCAGATTCAGGATTAAAGGCCAGGTGCCAACGTTTTATCATGAGACTGCTTCCTGTTATAATCCACTTTTGAGAAAGTAAAACATCTGCATCTTCTGGGGATTTACAAATAAACTCCATCCAACCTTGAGACAATAGGATAACATCAGGTGAATATCCAAGTAATGGTTTCCATGAGAGTTCTACCCAATGAAAAATGGAGACCTTACAGAGGTAGTTGTAGGAAAATCTGCCAACAAGGCCACAGAGTGCTAAGTTACAGGTCTCTGGAAGCCCAACATCAGCACCTAAAACCA
>ML778787.1:784345-799154 GCA_009831015.1 Picea engelmannii
TCTAATTTTACAATAACTATTAGATCTCAATCTATTTTTAAATGATTATCTACCCATCAATTCTATTTTATTGGCCTAAAAGTTTTCATTTTATATGGTTGGCTTGTGTTTCTAGCTATTACTTCATTTTCAAGCACCTTTTGAAGGATCTTCAATTACTTTTTGAAGGTAAGACGGGTATTAGCTAGTATGGTGTCAAGTGATACATAGATTAGGTATATTTTGTAGTTCATAAAATTCATTTATAATATGATTCAATTTGCGGATATAAATTATCTAGACATTGGAGAGGTGTATGAGTAGATGGACAACATTCTAGGCCGAATCAAAGACATTCTTTAACTAAGAGATGTGATTTTGTATAACCATATTCATAAAAACATATTTAAAGAAGTGGGATGAGATAATCTTTGTGTTTCACTCTATGTCTTAGCATATGCCATTAACACCAAAATATTATTCTTTATCTTGGTTTGACCAACTAACACCTAGGGGTGAGGTAAGGATAAAACCACACATAAATCTAGAGTACATGGTTATTTCATGAATGCATTAGACAACTTGATCCATGATAACACTAAGTGTACTCAAGTACAAAGCGAAATTACAAATACATCATTGGAGTATTTTCCTATATGTGTGCAAACAAAGATTGAAATAAGTTGAATTCTATCGAATGGTGAAACATGTGTTGAAATATTGTAGCTTCGAAGAATATTCTACTTATATTTGAGTCATTATTGTATAGATAAAATCCCCTTTTGTGGATTAGTCAACATGTATTTGTATGGTGGTATTTGTAAATTCATCCCCTAGTAATTGTAAAGTGGTCTTAGCCACTTTCATGAGAAGTTGGCTGCATCAAATGAAGAATCACAACCCTAGCGCCACCTCACAACTTGTATTTATATGTGAGGATGGTGTCTCATTTCAACACACACACCACACTAGCTTTGTAGCTATGAAGAAGTGTGCAAGTCTTGGAGGAACTGCCACTGTAGCTATGTGTGACGTCAAGGAGGGTTCTTGGTCTGTGTCTTGATATTTCTTGGTTAAGTGGTGCGCTACTCTTCCTAGTGAAGGAGTAGAGGAGGATATTTTGTTCGCTCTTTGGTATATCTATATTGAGGAAGTTTTTGTTTGTTTTTCTTCCCCATGAGGGTTTCCCAAGATAATATGTGTGTCTCTATTTTTTTTGTGATTGCCTCTCTTTCAATGATCTTATTTATACAACTATTTTTCTAAATGATTATAATAATGAAAGAAGAACTGTAACTTCTAGTTGTATAAGTAAAACTTCAACATGGTATCAGATCAGGCCTGAAAGAGACCAACTTACAGTTTATAAGAAGTGGCTAGCTTCATCACACCCTCTCCAAGATTTAGTTTTTAGTGTTGGAGCTATTGCAAAATTAGGGTTTATGCATAAACCCTAAGTGTGACATTTTCCTTGTTTAAGGAGGATGTTAAGAAAAGTAACCACATCTAGGAGCTTTCCCTAGGAGGGCACATCGAGTCCCTCAATTAGAATTCTGAAATTTGAAGTTTGAAAAATTAGGGTTTCCTTATAAAACCCTAAGTTACAATTGCAGTACCAGTTGCAGTATCAGTTGAAGTTGCAGTATCAGTTGAAGTATTAGTTGCAATTGCAGTATCAAGTTGCAGTTGTACTGTGAGTTCCTTCGTGCCAGTTCCTTCATGCCAGTTGCAACACCAACTGCAATACCAGTTGCAGTGAAAGTTTTTGTGAAGTGTTGGGACTGTTTTTTATTGTCCTAGTGCTCCTTACCCTAACAAATATCCAACTAACCTTAAGTTACAAGTTGAAGAAACTTTGAAGTTTTAAAGGTTTGTTATTGCTTGACGTTGCTCCGAGATGGTGCCACTAACTGTCGATACTATCAGAGGTATGTACTTACATATAATTTCGAACACACCTCAACTTTGGTCTAGGTTCTCAACAATACACATGAATCACACAATTTGAACTATTTAGATAAACACAATGATATATCTAACAACTTAGCACAATGAAAAATAGAACAACAATTAGATCATACGAAGTACATAGGAATTTAATTTCCAAATCACTTTTTCTTAAGCTCAGAAGAATGGGATATCATACCAGGGAACCAGGGATAATGGCTCAATTTTCTTATGCATAAAATACCGAAGAAACAAAAAAGAAAAATACAAGGGTGCACTGCAGAAACCATCCTTTATTTATGTGGCCAAATCTGCTAAGCTAAAATGATTGTAACAGTTGTCAAAGGATACCCAGAAAATGTTGCTAGGGTGGTTGTAACAACTCTTCAATGTTTCCTAGCAAATTGTGGTTGGGTTGGCTGTATAGCCCCAAAGAATTGACTGTAACAACCACTTTTCTTTAATGTTCCGGCACTTAAAATCCTCCAAGACTTCCCTCAATTTGGCGCCTAAGGTACATGCCTACAACATATAGGACCTGAGGTCTACTAACCTTTTTTCTACGTTGGGTGAGGCCCAGAACACCTTCATATTCCCTCTTCCTTGTTTCTGAGCTTCCAAGATACCTCTTCGCTACTATTGAGCCCTCAAAATTGTTGTAGCTTCCTTACACCTTGCTCGGGCTTCCCTAATCTTGGCTTCCTTCTACTATAAATGAGACATGTAGCCCTCACGACCTCCCTGTCTATTGGAGGTCTGCTACAAGAGGAGATTAGGGATATCCAAAACCCTATAACCAATGGTCTTCTCCTCAAAACAGTTAGAGAAAACGCACAAATACTCCACGGATTTGCCTTGTTTTGCTAGCTAGTTCTAGGCCCTAACCCTCCTTTCCAAGATTTCTTCTCAAGAATACCATGTTTCTCTTCATGCAAGTCTGCACAAAAATATGCTTCCTTCTTTACTAGAGGTCTTACTCTGACCTATTCCATGCCTCAACCCTCACACATAACCTCAAAGTGAAAATACACCTTCCATTGTTGTGTGTTTTTCTCTCAACCTAAATTTGAGTTAGAAGCCCCTAAATCATCTTAGGTTCCCTCTCCACAAACTCAATAATAAATCAGATTTATTTAATCATCAACAAACCCACAAAGCCCATCAACAAGCCCAAAAATCCCCACACTTCACACATGGGATTTTTACAAGGAAAAATTGCAATGTCAGTGTCAAGAATGGATCCTAAATTCCCGACACCTAGGATCATGTCGGAATACCTATCAATGGTACAAAAACATCAACACTCCCTCTTAGCAAGGGAGGTATTCCATCTTCCATCCCCTTGAAGTATCTTCATCTTGCACACTGAAAGTAGCTCTTCCTCCTGCATTGGATCCCCTACCATAGTTGCTTCCTCTTACATAGAAGCAAGTCCTATTATATGACATGGACCCTTCTTGGAAGACACCCTACTCCTAGAAGCCTCCCTATTCTCGACATCCTGCATGGATTCCTCAAGCCATGATGTATATTTTAACCTTGTACAATATTTTACTACAAACATATTTTCAATAAAATAACAGAAAACACACAATTGCAAATACACACATTACATAGAGATTTTTCCCATAGAAACCCAAACCGAGAAAACCAACATATTCTATATTCATTTACATCATACAGTGTTTGCAATATACATATAGGAGATAGCAGCATCCAAACCCTAATCCACTGACCTGGATTAGTCAAAAACTCTAATTCATTAATAGGAAATAGAAAACCATCGAAGAAAAACCATGTGCCAAAAAAACACCCATAAATGGACACAAAAACTAAGGAATTTTTTTTTCAGGGGAGCTTCCCTCAAACCGCCACATAGGGGGTCTCCACCCCCCTGCAACCCCTCTTACCTCCCTATGCACCTAGCACAACATAGACATTTAGTCGCGAAATGAATATAACACATATACAACATTCTCCCACTTGTTCTTTTCTTTGCATACAGGGGGTTATAGGGTTACATCGTCAATAATCCAGGGCAACAATGCCTATATATCCTCTACACCAAGAGAAATTCTAAGTGCTCAAATAGTTTTTTATTTAATTTGAAACATTCTTCAAAGTGTCCACCTTCATAAACAACACCTTCTTTTCTCCAACCATGTCTCTCACAAAGTGATATTGAACATGGATATTCTTTGTCTTCGAATGATAAGCTGAGTTCTTCACTAGAAAAATTGCACTCTCACTGTCAAAATATATCCTTATATATTGTTGTACCAACCCAACACCTGAACACAATCTTTGTAACCATACTAGTTCCTTGCTTGCATGAGTGGCTACCATGTATTCAACTTCTGTAGTGCATGGGGGAATGGAAAGCAATGTGAAAAGAATATAATGCATATCCAACACATGACACCTTCTTGACAATCTTGGAATAATCCTCTCTCCCACATGGACCTGAAGGTTGACTTCCTCTGGATGACTGAATCTCCCTATGAGCCTGTGGACTCCTTCTGAATTTTGTATCCCTCTGAATTAAAGAAACCTTTTTAACATTGTTCTTCAGTATACGCTTTCATGTTATGCTATATAAATCAGTCTCCCTAACTCTTAGAACCACCCCTACATCTAAGATAGTTCCATTGGGTCAGAGAAGTTCCCTTCCCTTACGAAACAGAACTTCGAACCCCATTCACACAATCGATGAGACTGAGAGCATGTTGTACGTAAGTTATACCACCCAAAGCACATTATGAACTCGCAATAGCCCACCTAACTCCATCTTGGATGGTACAATCTCGACTAATTTCACCACATGTTGACTTTGATCACGAATCCTCACATGTAGATCAAAATCCGATTTATTCAATCTCTCAAACACCTATAGTTTCATTTCATGTTCCTGGTATCCCCATTATCTAATAACTAAGCACCCTCATGAATGGTGCTCTATGGAGGGTGAGAGAGAATAAAAAATTCATCATCGAATCTGTTATCCAACTCTACCTCCTTGAAATTGGCTAAAGAATTCATCTCATATTTCTTCTCTTTCCCACCCTTCTTCTTATTAGGACACTCGCAAACATAACGACCAAATTCATCTCATGAATAGCATATCAATTTACAAAATTCTTTCATCCCTTTTCTCTTCTTCAACTAACTAGAAATAATATTCTCCTCAAAATTATTGCACTAAAGATATTCATCTGGAATTTTTTCTTGAATGAAGTCATCCCACAACCTATTCCAATCTAGGAGTTTCTTATGTGACACAACTCTGATGAATAACTGCCATTTCTATGAGAATCTCTTAAGTGATTTCCTCACCAACTCTACGTTTTCCATGTTGCCTTTAATAGCTGCAAGCTCATCAAAAAATTGTTGAATCCTAGTGAGGTATGATGTCACATTTTATAAACCAGTCATCCTAATCTCCGTGAACCTCTCTATGAGCACCATCTTCCATTTTTCATTCGTGTTCTGAAAAAACACTTTCAGAGCCTCCCACATGTGCCATGTTGTGTTCTTTTTAGTTAGGTGAGGTATCAAATGATCCGTCACCCCATCAAGAATGATCAAATTGGTATTTGCATCAGACTTTTTGTACTTATACAACTTTGTTCCATCAATTGGCTTAGTGATCCGAGTGTCAAAAAATTCTCATAGATCATTCACCAAAAACACTAACTTAATTATTTCCTTCCATGAGCTATAGTTGGATATCCCATCCAACCGATTTTCAATTCTCAATTTGGAAACCATCTTCACCATTGGAATTTTACCCATAATTCCATGATACTCAATTTTCAAATATTCTACAACCCCCTCAAGTTTTTCACTTGTGTAAATCTAAGATCCAACTGCATTTTTCAATTCCTTAGCTATGATACCATGCTATATTTTGAACACACCTTAGGTCTGGTGTAGGTTCTCAATAGTACATAAGAATCACATAATCTGAACTCTGAACATAAACAAATTGAGATGTCTAACAACTTAGCACACCAAAAAATAGAAAAACAATTAGATCATATAGAGTACATAGGAATTTAATACCCAAATCACTTGTTCTTAAGCTCAAAACAATGGGATCCCATGCCACGGATAATGGCCAAATTTTCTCACACAAGAAATACCAAAGAAAAATACAAGGGTACACTGCATAGACCCTCCTTGGTTTCTATGCCCATATCTTCTCAGCTAAATTGATTGTACTAACCCTCAAAGGATGCCCCAAAAAGATTACTAGGGTAGTTGTAACAACCCTTTAAATCTTCACATAAAATTGTTGTTGGTTTGGCTCTAACAGTCCCAAAGAATTGATTGTAACAACCCATTTTCTTTGTTATTCCATCCCTTAAAATGCTCCAAGACTTCCCTCAATTCGATGGCTAAGGTACAGGCCTACAACCTACAAGACCTGTGGTTTTCCAACCCTTTTTCTTTATTGATTGATGTTGATTATTGCAGCTATGTGAAACATTCTCCAACTTACAAACCTATGAAATGTGGATCATTGCTGCTATTTGAGTCTCTCTGAAGCTTACAAACGTGAGAGAAATCCTCTAAGAAGGGTATGTCATTCCTACCTGAGACAGAGCTGGAACGTAGAGATGACCTCCTCCATTCAGAGAGTTGATAAGAAATCCAAATGATTATCCAGTGGGAAAGGCGATTTGTTGAGTTAGACGTGCCTATGATTTACTTGACCATGGGATGGATCCTATGATATGGACATCTAGTTCTTCTGTGTAATGCAGTGAGCCAGAGATATGGACATCCTTATGGATGTGGCCCTAGTGGATGAGCACTAGTGGGTGTATCATATCCCTTGCTATATTTTGCAAGAGTTTGACTTGCATGTAACCCTAATTGTAATGTAAAGGGTACAGGTTGGCCCACCTTAATGTGATTGGTAATTAATGTAAAAGATAATTAATCTAGTTAATATTTATTATAGGCTGGTGAGGTTGGCCCTATTCTGCCAATATAAACTTTTGTTGATAGGTTCAGGTTAGTATAAGTAAAGGTAAATTCCCCATTGAGGAAACACATATTTCATGTGAGTTTGGAAATTTTAGCAAGTACACTTCATTGGGAAAAGTGTGCACCTCTCTTGAGTGCTAGTATTCTACAGTTTGAGCACCGTCTTGTGTGTGATGGTTTATCTTGGTGGTGAAGATCTTTCTCTTAATGAATATGGCAAAGGATTTGGCTAGGTTTTCTTCCCTTGTTGAGAAGGGTTTCCCAGGATACTTCTTGTGATCTTGGTTATGAAATTCATGCTTAACCTAGCTTATGAAAAATCAACATGGTATCAGAGAATAGGTCTTAAAATAACCCATTGCACAAGCATCCACTAAGTCTCCTCTCACCTTTTGCAGAACCATACGATCGTTCTAGGGTTTCCAGAAAAATATGTATGACCCTCCTTTCTAAGGTGTTTCATCCATTAATACTTGAACGCTAGAGATAATTTTGGAATGGGAGAGTATGACCTCCTCCAATGCACCTCCAGAGACTCTTAGAGTGAAATTCTGAGCATTTTGAAATTTTGGCCCTAGGGTTTTGGTAATTTCTACGAAAATTTTAGAATTAGGGTTTCTACAACTCATTGAAGGAGCTCTTCATCTCACTAGTGTTATCCTATATTTCAAAGGCTTATTGTTGGCATTCATAAGTCCAACAAAACCAAAAAGTGATATCCTAGCCTATCCATTAGGTTTTCTATCCCAGTTGACAAAGGGTTGTGAAGGATCTAAAATTATGATGAACAAAACTATGTTGGAAGATAAGCTTGATTAATTAAACAACTTCAAGTTTATGGAAGACAATACTTCTAAGGAAGACTTATTATGGGTGATACAAAAGGGTTTCACTATGACCACCTCCTTTATGAAGATGTTAGAGGACACAGATCAACCATGTTCCATTAAGAGAAATCATATCAACACCCTCACATGTGCACTTGTATGTTTATTATTTGTATCATTGGCATGGGGGTAATTGCAGTACGAAGGAACCTTTTGCTGAAGTCTTGGATCCAGAGGGATCTTAGTGCATTCAGAGGAATAACACACTGGAAGTGAAGAATCAAGGTTTGATTGTTGTAATTGCCATTCCTCTAACCTATATTTCTAAAGTTTTCTACATTACAAGTAGGTGTTGTAGGTGTGACAACAATCCTTAAATTGTTTTGATTCTAGAGTTGTACCCATTATTCTCCTTTAGGAGATATTCCTGTTTTGGTTCCTCTTTCTTTCTTGTTCCAGACAGGTTAAGAACAAAGGAATATGCTAATCCTTCATAGGGAGTCACTTGACTTAGAGGGAGTCAAAACTAATTGAGAAAGAGGAAGAATAGAACCATCATTAAGACAACCAATCCAATAATGCATGATCAGAATATTTCTATGATTCCATGGGCAGAAACATGTATGACACAGTATATGTTCAGAACAAGATTCTTCATCAGACTTTGAAAAACATAACTTTTGAAGAAACCTTCACTGGAGTGAAGCTTGAGATTGAACACTTCAAGAAGAAATGATACATTTATGGGATAAAATAGTGAATATCTGAAGACATTCCACATCTACATCCCTGGTCAAAGAAAGATTGAGACAAGAAGAGATGTTTTCCTCAAGGAAGAGATAGCCTTTCAAAGATCCAAAGAATCTCAGATGGAGATTGACAGTGAGACAATACCTTCTTCCCCTTCAACATTTGAGAGGGAGACAAACATTATTCCAGCTGATCTAGTTGCTCAATTTGATATGTTCATAGATATTGCAGTAGGTCACAAAATACCTACCCAGACTCACTCTGCAAGAGGCAAAGAAACATACAAGCCTCTCAAGGCACATCCCAAGAAAACAAAAGAGAGTTTTGAGCTATCCTTGAGTCAAGAGACACCTCATTGATGATGAGCTTCCTTGTCTTAGAGAGGAAACATGAGAACAGGTATGGAAATATGCCACAATAGAAGAATACCAGTATATATTAAAGAATTATGCATAAGGGAAGTCTGTGGTAACTTCCAAGTGAATCTATAAGATCAAACATGCAGCTGATAGAAGTGTTCAGAAATACAAAATGAGATCTATAGCTAGAAGTTTCTCACAAACAGAGGGATTTTTCTATGATGATACACTTGATTCAGTAAACCCAACATACTTCCATTCGTACTACTATCCATGAGTTGGAAACTATATCAGATAGATAAATTCTTGATCAGTTTGGACTTCAGCAAGAGTGTTGCTGATCCAAACCTATATGATTACAGTGTTGATGACGAGAGCCTGACTTTGATGACTTATTCATAAATCCTTGTTGTTGGATACAAGTAATCCTTGAATTATGAATTATATATGAAGAATTTGAGAATGATGCACTACTTCTTGAGACAAGAAGTATGATGGAAGACCAATGATATTTTCTCGAGTTAAGGAAAATATACAGTGAAAATATTAAAGAAGTATGACAGAATGTAAAATCCATCATGATTGATTGATGATGAATCAGACAAGACTGATCCACAACTGATTGGATCACTATGTATTTGGATAACACCAGACTTGATTTATGCCATGCAATGAATGTTCTTAGTCATTTCATGATTCAACCAAGATAGAATCACTAGACAACATGAAAACATGTATTAAGATATATATGAGGCACAATTGGATATAGCCTGAGACATGCCTTCAATGTGAACTTAAGTTTGAAGGATATGCTGATTCAGATTGAGAAGAAAGTATAGTAAACCGGAAGAGCACATCCGCTTGATGTTCTACCATGAAATTTGCCATGGTTTCCTGATGCAGCAAGAAACAAAACTCTATGATCTTAACTGCACTAGAGACAGAGTATATAGTAGTGAGTGTGCGAAGTAGTGTGGATTCACAAGTTTCTTACAGATTTAATTGACCATGGGATGGATCCTATGATGATAACCAAGAGCCGGGTATAAAGATCCTTGATAACCTAGTGTTTTCTGATGAATCGAAACATGACAAGATGAAATATCATTATATGAGAGATATAATGCAGAGGAAAAATCGTACACATGTAGTACCTTCCTACACATGATCAACTTATAGACATCTTCACCAAAATAACTTGGTGAAGAATGCCTCCCTAGTTGAGAGGGAGTATTGATGACTCTAGCCAAGACAAAATTCAAAATACATCCATGTGGGACTTGGCATGATAAAGAATGTCTCCCTAGATGAGAGGGAGTGTCGATGATTGCAACTATGTGAGACATTCTCCAGCTTACAAACCTGTGAGATGTGGATCATTGCAACTATGTGAGTCTTTCTCTAGCTTACAAACCTAAGAGAAATCCCCTAAGAAGGGTATGTGGTTCGTATCTGAGACAGAGCTGGGACATAGAGATGAACTCCTCCATTCAGAGAGTTGAGAATAACTCCAGATGATTATACAGTGGGAAAGGTGATCTGTTGAGTTAGACGTGCCTGTGGTTGAGCACAAGGTGAATGTGTGAAATCCCAAACTGTTGGGTGCATCGTCATATGAACAAAAATGAAGATAATGTATTAGCCTCCTCTGAGAAGAAGAGTTGACGAGAAACTCGAGATGATTCTCTTGTGTGAGGTAGTGGGAAAGAAGATCTATAGAGTGGATGTGCCTGTGGATGAGCATAGGTGAACGTGTGAAGATCTAGTTCTTCTATGTAATGCAGTGAGCCAGAGATATGCACATCCCTATGAATGTGCCCTTAGTGGATGAACACTAGTGGGTGTATCAGATCCCTTTCTATATTGTTCAAGAGTCAGACTTGTTTGTAACCCTAATTGTAATGTATAGGGTACATGTCAGCCCTACCTTAATGTGATTGGTAATTAATGTAAAAGATAATTAATATATTTAATATTAATTATAGGCTAGTGAGGTCGGCCCTGTTGTGCCAATAGAAACTGTTGTTGATAGGTTCAGGTTAGTATAAGTAAAGGTAAATTCCCCATTGAAGAAACACATCTTTCATGTGAGTTTGGAAATTTCAGCAAGTACACTTCCTTGGGAAAAGTGTGTGCCTCTCTTGGGCGCTATTTTTCTACGGTTTGAGTGCCCTCTTGTGTTATAGGGTTTATCTTGGTGATGAAGGTCTTTCTCTTGATGAATATGGAAAAGGATTTGACTAGATTTTTTTCCCTTGTTGAGCAGGGTTTCCGAGGATACTTCTTATGTTCTTGTGCATGGTGTTTCTTCTCGTGATCTTGGTTGCTGCAACATTATTGTTTATGGTTAAGTCAAATTCTAAATTGGAATGAACTTCATGCTTAACCTAGCTTATGAAAAAACAACATCGAGACCCAGAACACATGCGGCTTTCCTCTTCCTTGCTTCTAAGCCTCCAAGACACCTCTTTCGTGTTGTTGATCCCTCAAAACTACTACGACTACCTTCTTCCTAGTTGCAACTTCCATAATCTTGGCTTCATGCTATTGTAAATGAGACATGCAGCCCTCACGACATCCATGTGTGTTATAGGTCTGTTACAGGAGGACATTAAGGATCTCCATATCCCTATACCCTGCAGTCTTCTCCTAAAAAAAACCATGGAAAACCCACATATACTACATTGGTCATCCTTCTTTTTCTTGCTAGGTCTAGGCCCTACTTGGCCCCTCCTTTCCAAGCTTTCTGCCCAAGAATACCCTTTTTCTCTTAATGTAGGTGTGCACAAAAATATGCTTCCTTCTTTACCACAGATCTTACTCAGACCTGTTCCATGCCTCAACCCTCACCGACTCACCTTCACACACATCCTCAACGTGAAAATCCACTTTCATTTGTTGTGTGTTGTTCTCTCACAAAGGTATCCTTTTGTACAAGTTTAAAGTTGAGTTAGAAGCCCTAAATCAACTGAGGCCACCAAAACCTCAACAACAAATTAGATTTGTTTAATCATAAACAATCCCACAAAGCTCATCTAAAACTCACAAAGCCTCTAAATAAGCCCACAAAGGTCCATACTTCACACACAAAAAAAATTAAATTACAAGGAAAAATCGCATCTCCCACATGCTTGACACCTAGGCTCATGTGGGAATACCTCCCAATGCTTAAAAAAAAAAACATCAACACAAAGTACATACCATATTAAATCTTGTGAATAATTATGTGAGCTCTCGTATGAGGTTTGGATAGGACAGAAATCGAGTTTTGAAGCTACATAAAGACTTTTGAGGGCATCCATATTAATGTTTAGACATTTCGTAGCTCTTTAGAGCTCCCATTTGAAGGGATGTTGGAGCAGCAACAAAGATCAAATATTTACGATTAGCATGTTAACACTTGTATTTTTGATAGTGTGAAGGGATGTTGGAGGAATGAAATATTTACAAATAGCATGTTAACACTTGTATTTTTGATAGTATGAAGGGATTATGGAGGAATGACCAACATAAAAAAAATTACCATTGTTAGCACGCTAACATTTGTATGTTAGAGACTATCAAACGTTAACTATGAGCACGTTAAAGTTGCATTATGTGACTATAAGTTCATATTAGACAAATATTAACGTTAGTGATTAGTGATATGTGCCAATGTAACCAAATTGATTTTCAATAATGGTTAGTGACACCAATGCCAAGTTGTTCAGCTATATAACAAGTTTTGTGGTTAAGCTATTATGAAGTATATTATAACAAGTTTGTGATATTATAAAGTATATAAGGTTAAAATGAATTGAAATATTTTCTACCATTAATGAATGTAGGGGTATTTATATTTTATTGGTTTTTAGTGGATAGGATGTTGTTTGTATAGATATACATCTTGAGTTGGGTTAATGGTGAACAATATGTATTTTCTTCTAAAAAAATTACAAATTCAAATCAAGAGGAAATAGGGTATGTATACCTCTTTAAGCTTTAGCAGATAATTTAGTATCTTACCTAGAAGTAACTTTAAAATTAAAGTATTATTATTATTAACATTTTGTGTCATTTTTTTATTATAAAACCTAAATTAATATTGTATTATAAAATGATATAAATTATAAAATAATTGTGGCAATAAAGTATTTGTGATAGTCCACAAAAGAAATGAATAGACATATTGTTTACACGTGAAAACACCAAGAACCATTTCAAATGATGAAGACATGAAAATAATTGATTCATTGCTCCACAAGATCGCTCACAGCTTAAATGGTTGGAGTTATTTGATTTGCAATCCTTATGTATAAAATTATATACCTGCGAACCAAGAAAAACACCCTTGGCCTCTCAATAAATCTCCATTAAATGGTTCCGCTGAGGCACTGATCATCGCTATTGGAGCCCAGCACCTTTGGATTCTAAATAAATATTAATTAAATGGATTCTATGGTAGATAGTGGGTCTGGTCATCACTATTAAGATGTCCAGGCCCTATGTTTTCAATTGGTAGTTGGTGGTGCTGGTCATCACTATTCAGAAGTCCAGGCTCTAAATTGTCAATTGGTAGTTGGTGACAGATTGCTCACAATGCAAATGATTGGAGTTATTTGACTTCAAAACTCTGTATATAAAATTATATGCCTCCAATTAAGCAAAACGAGTTTTGGCCTTTGAATAAGGCAGCAGCTACATTAAATGGTGGCAGTGGTGGATAGAGTGATTGGTCATGCAAGTGGGGGTGGGGGATAGACTCATTGGTCATCAATATTGCAACAGTTAGTTTTCAAGTGGTAATTGATAAGAAGCTTTCTACCAAGTGGAGGAGCTAAGAAACATTAGAATGTAGCTTTGATGAATGTAATGGAGACCTAAAAGCTTGAGTAATTTAGTTAATAAAATTTGTAAAAAAATGTTGAAGTTCAATTCTAGGTATTTAATTATTCATTATTTGATTGTTAATGTATTTGGTATACTGAATCAATATTCTATTCACTTCTAAAATTGGAGTGATTTTGTTTTTTTGTTTTTTATTTTGGTTTGAATTGTTTTGTTGTATTTTACATATATTTTATTTTTAATTTCACTCAAACATTGACAGACGCTGCAAAGCTAAATAGTGAGCAAGGTACATGGTACATACCTGAGGAATTGTGTGCTTTAATGTACGGAGCTTTCTTACAAAAGTTTCTAATATATTTCCCTATTTCAACAGTACAAAAAGATTGAGGGTAATCAACAAAGGATAGATTTAACAGATTAAATAGTTTAATAGGTAAATGATGAAAACAAAATTCTTCACAAAAATCTCACCAGTAAGGCTCGAGCTTTTTCCTTGCTTGTCGTGTCCACACCTCTACTGAAGATTGGTTCAGCCTGCACATTATTGTTCATAATAGCTTAGTGATTCTATTCGACCTCTACAATTTCAAAGTACAAATTGATGATCCCTTTTTTTCTCTCTCTCAATATATACACAGTGGATCTCCTAACTATAAAAAGCGTTCAACAAATCCATTGTCCCTACGAAAACTAATAGGATTGACTTTTGCACTTGATCATACCAAATTAAGCATCAGTCGCGCAGAAGTTGTCTGTGTGCTAAATGCCAGCGACGAGTCGTACATATTTCTCGAAAATAAGTTTATAATTTGGGATAACTGCACAAGACAAGCTCGATTGTATTAGTGCAGAAAACCTGTGTGAAGAATAAATTTATGTGCAATAACTGTAACTAAGGGGTAAAAAGAAAGAGAGAAGACGCAACTATATTACAGCTACCGCTGGAATAAGTTTTGAATATGCAGATGATAGCATCTTGGACAAGGAAAAATCTTGTACGTAGTTTATCCCAACTTATGAAGGTAGAACTTTCTTTTGGCTCAAAGTTGCACTTACGTTAACAATTAAGGATGTGCTACATTAAGAAAGGTGCCATTTCCATTGAAAATTGCTACTTTAAACAAC
>ML778787.1:840301-865138 GCA_009831015.1 Picea engelmannii
CATTTCCTTGGTAGGAAGATTTAAGGATGTCCCAGGCCTGTTTTGAAGTACCAGTGCCTGTGATTTTCGAAAAAATCAAATCATCCATAGAATTTTGAATCCAGAATTTAGCTTTATTTTCTTTGGTCTTCAGAGTTGCCTGAGCAACTCTCTGCTCATTTGTCATGGCAGCGAGGGTGGTTGGATCTGGTTCCACATATCCAAGATCTACTGGTTCCCATCACTTTTGTGCTTGCAAGAATGACCTCATTCGTAAAGACTAAAACTCGTAATTCTTTCCCAGAAGAATCGGACCTTGAGTTGGTCCTAAATTACTAGACGACACCATAAAAAAAAATTTGCAGAAAAAATAAAGGGAAATTTTGTATTTACCTCCGATCGCTGAAACACCGATTTCCTGATGGCCGAAGGGAGCTTATCGGGCTTGAATTGGCCCTTAGTCTCCTTGCAATGTGTCTACGCGCTTTAATGTTAAGGCGCTACGGGATTTTCTGGCTGTTTGACTTTCAAATCATCGAAATGCGAAAAATTGCCTTAGGACAATTCGACGGTCCAGATCTTGTGTGATCTGACGACCCAGATCTTATCGGGATATCGCGAATCGGGATTTCACGAGTTCTGATGTCGAGTTTTTATGACTCCTTGATTCCCCGATCTTCGATTTTCCGATGGTGCTGTCCTTTCGGGACTTTTCCCGATTTCTTCGATTTATGACATGCATCCTCCTATGATGGACGGACCTGATCCCTTCTCGCGAAGTCGAGACTTCAAATGCACTGGACGTCTCGTTGTTAGGATCCGCGATTTTACGAATTCCGTAATGCCGATGAACTCTGCTTTCGAGAAATTTTCCGAAAGCTTCGATCTCTGCCACGCATCCCAACAGATGGACGGCTCAAACATACGTCAGGGATTTCACTGTGGAGATTCCTGATCCCGCGATTTTGACAAGATGATCTTAGCTAGGCCCCATGATGGAGTTTATCTCATGTCGGGATTTCAGACTTCGGAGTTCTGAAGTGCTCGTGTTTCTTGTCCTCAGGATTCGCGAAACGCCGAATCCCGATGTGTCGATGGCCCTTTCCTTTTCGGGACTTTACCTGAGTCCTCGGATTTATGCCACGCATCCTTGAAATATGGACGGTCCTGATTCAACCTCGGGATATCGCGACTTGCGATGCTCCGTTGACACAATTTCTCTTTCAACTTGAAACCCCAAATGCCGAAACGTCGACGGTTTCCTCGATGTCCGCCACATGTCTGGTCAAATGGGCAGCTGAGATTTTATCGCTATTTCGCGTATCGCGATTTCGCGAGTTGCGAAGTCCTATTCCGATGGTCTTTTAAAACCGTGAACTCTGAAATGTCGATTTAACGACTCTCGAATCTGCTACCACCTGTCCTCTGAGATGGACGACTGTAATCTTTTCGGGATTTCGCGATATCGCGTATCGGAGTTTTTGGAGTGGAATTGCCTTTGCGCATCCAACTCCTGATTACCTATTTTGCGATGTGATAAGATCGACGGTTCACGATCTTTCTTGATCCAATGGTCTAGAATGACTCATGGTTTCGCGATTCGTGAATTCTCACGGCATGTCTTCTGACCTTTACACCTGCGAGTCACGAAATGCCGGGATCTCGCCACGTGTGTCTTGATGGATGGTCCAGATGATTTCGGGACTTCTCAAGTAAAAAATTCTTCCTGTGCACTCCAGAGGATTAAACCTCATGCAGCTTCTTGCTAATCCAACGACTGTTGGTCCTTTGCGCAAGATCTGACGGCTGAAATGCTTTCGCCTTTTCCGCGCTCTCCTCGTCCCTTCTGAACTAGTTTCCTGCTCTGGATCCGTTCACAGGACGACTCTTATGGCCGCAATGGTTGTTCTTTGCACCTGAGATGCGTTCTTTACTCCTGTGGAAGAAAGATTCGTGAATCTTTCAAAGATTTGAAAGAATTTCACGAGTTCTCTGCTCACTGCTAAAATCTTTGACAGATTTGAGCGAATTTCGCAACAACTTTAAACGATGCTGCCTTCTACAACAATCTTTAACGATTTTGAATGTATTCTTCGAGTTCTTTAAACGATCTTCCATTCTGCAGCTCTTCTTCGTGAATCTTTGATGATTCTTGAAAAATTACAAGAATCTTTACTGTTTCTTCTTCTGCGTTCTCTTTGTCTTGGATCTTTCGAGCGTTGTACACTCTGCTTCCTCTACAAGCTTCTTACGTTGATCTTTTGAACGTAAGACGAACTGCTTCCTCATGGAAGTTTTCTGCGAGGGTCTTTCGAGAGTATGACGGACGACTCTCCAAACCTTGTGAAAGAGACTGTGTTGCGTGCTCTCAAGATCCGTGAAGCTCTGCGCTATGAGGATCGTGTTGCTCTCCAGACTGTGTGAAGAGGCTTACTGCTAAAGCTATGATACCATGATAAATTGTGAAGCAAAGAGAAATGCAGAGAGAAAAGAATAGAACAATATATTGGAATGTATGAAGAAATACTGAAGAGGTTACATACACCGTACAATGTAATGGGAGATGGTTGAGCTAAATAGGCTCACGCAAGACAAAAATAGAAAGTACAACTGTCTAGTACAGCTGGCAGTGTACAGTCAGACTGTTAAGGTTACATTATATTTAACAGCATGGAGTCCGCCACATTTCCATTCAACAAACGACCATGACATTGTCAGTCAAACAACGACCACGACAACTAGACTGTCAGGGAAATTGAAAATCAATGTAAACTCATAATATAAATATCGCATTGAAAAACAAATATTTATTGTTTACAAGTAATGCTAGACTTTATTTCCAGCATTACACAGTTGGAGAAAAATTACCAAGCAAACCTATGCTTTAAACTAAGATTTAGGTGAAAATTCTGGATGGCTCTGCAATAACACAAGGTCATTTGAACTATCAATCAAACATTAGAAAAAATGCTCTAAACTAATTAAAATAAATAAATAAAATGAGTTTGTAATGTTATACTTTTGATAAAGCTCAAATTTTTTTGATTCAAACCTTAACTAATCGCTGGTCAACAACCTAGCGATCGCTATATACCATGCCTAGATGGCAGGTATAATAAGATACAAAATCATGAGAAATAAAGACAATGTTTTCATATATATATATATATATATATATATATATATATATATATATATATATATATATATATATATATATATATATTCGATTGATTTAAAATTCAATTTTTTTTTTTCAA
This sequence comes from Picea engelmannii, assembly GCA_009831015.1. Taxonomy (NCBI): domain Eukaryota; kingdom Viridiplantae; phylum Streptophyta; class Pinopsida; order Pinales; family Pinaceae; genus Picea; species Picea engelmannii. Next base: position 843,541 of record ML778787.1, read on the forward strand.
TTTTTAAATTTAATGATATAAATTCTTTATAATTATAAATTATACCATCATTATTTATGAAAATATATATATATATTTTAAATATTTCAACTATCATTCCTAAGTTTACTTATTACAATGAACCATAAACCAAATACACTATCATAAACCATCCCTTGATGCTTACTAGTTTGTAAAGTATAAAAAGTTGAGAATACCATGACATATTCAAAATCTTTCCTTAGACAATTCGATGCAGTTCTATTGAATAGAAGGGTATTATGTGTAATTTGGGTTACAATTATAAATTATACGATCATCATTTATCAAAATAATAATTTTGTTTAAAAAATATCGCGACGATCATTCCTAAGTTTACTTATTACAATGAACCACAAACCAAATACACTATCATAAACCATCCATTGACGCTTACTATTTTGTAAACTATAAAAAATTGAGAATAACATGAGATTGTCAAAAAAAATCCCGAGACAATTGGATGCATTTCTATTTAATAGATGCATATTATGAGTACTTTGGGCTCCTTGGAGAGAGCATAGAATATGAATTGTATGAGATTCTTAATGACCTTCCACAACCTACAATTAAACACCAATTCGATATTTTATGGCAATATGGGTTTGTGTTTCTATTTCGGTAGTGAATATTTATAGAAACACTAGAAAATAAAGTTATCAAAATCAGAAAAGGCCAAGAATTGGTGAGAACTTTTTTGGGAAGGGTGTCATATAACATCGTGAATGTTTTTTCTTTCTAGTTTTCTTGATTTTTTTTAGAGAACATGTGAATGCGAATTTGTTGGCATCTAACGTTTTTGGTAAATATCGTGCACGTGTGATATAAAAAAGTTGTGCGTTCCTATTCTAGTTTTGTTTGTGCTCAAGAGTTGCATGAAGGGTGAAAGGAGGCGTGTGGGTCAGATCAAGTTGTTTTTTCACACGTAGGTCCAAGTTTTGTGATGTGTGCCAGAAATAAAGAAGACAACGCATGCACGCCAAAATCAAGAAAATAATCTTTTGAGAATTGTTGAATTTTCACTATTCTAGGCTCAAGTATGGGGTTTATTTCATTTTAGCATTTTCTTGAACCATAAACAAATGCAGTTACACCATTCATAAGTGTTGCAATAACCAAGATCACAAGAAGAAGTACCATGCACAAGAACACAAGAAATATCTTGGGAAACCCTTTTATTCAAGGGAAGAAAACCCAACAATCCTTTGCTATATTCTCGAGAGAAGAACCCCCAACCATAAAACCCTAATGCACAGAAGAGGGTGCTCTACAACCTTGAAAGTTGCGCCCAAGAGAGGTGCGCACTTCAACCCTAAAATGTACTTGCTGAAATTTCCAAATGACAAGTGACAAGTGTGAGAGTGTGTTTCCTCAATCGGAAAATCACCTCTATTTATACTAGACCAGACACAAAAAAAGGTGTGTCTATTGGAAAAATAGAGTCGACCTCAATAACTCAGAAAATAATTAATTATACTAATAAACATTAATTATCTTACACATATGGTGGGGTTGAATTGCACGCTTTACATCACAATTGGTGTTACAAGGAAATATTACACTTAGAAAATATTGCAAGGGATCCACACATCCACTAGTGCTCAGCCACTAGGGACACGTCCACCTGTGCTTAGCCATAGGGACATCATACTCAACAAAATCATCTAGAGTACCACATCGTCTCAATTCTCACATAGAGGAGAATGATACACCCATCACATGGGCACACCCGACTATTGGGGGACGACTCAACTCTCACATAGAGGATAACGATACCCCAACCAATTGGGGATGAATCAACTCTCACACATATGAGAATGATGCCCCATCACTTGGCGATTTCCAACACTGGGCTCTCTCTTAGGTCAACTCAACTTAGTTACAGACGAGAACGTATCATGGAGGATGTCTCACGACGCTACAATCATTAACACTCCCTCTCAACTAGGGAGGCATTCTCCACCAGGCCAAGTCTCTCACAGAAGTACTCAAACTTCATCCTGGCAAGTGGTTTGGTGAAGATATCTACAATCTTCTCACGTCTAGGAAGGTATTGCATGTGTACTACTTTCCTCTACACCATGTCTCTGATATAATGATATTTTATCTTAATGTGTTTCGATTTATTGTGAAACATAGGATTCTCAGAGAGCTTCACACAACTTTGGTTATCACAATGAATAATGGTAGAAACCATCTCATGATCAAATAAATTTTTCAGGATCTTGTGAAGCCACACTCATTCATGGACTATCACACTCAACGCTATATACTCTATGGTACTCAAAGCCACAGAGCTTTGTTTCCCACTGCACCAGGAAACCATGGTAAACCCCAAGGTAAAACAACAACCAAATGTTATCTTTCGATCCACTGCACTCCCTACCCAATCTGCATCGCCATATCCATGTAATCTCATGTCTACACTGGAGGCGTATCTCAAGCCATATCCAATTTTTCCTCAGAGATATCTCAATACATGCTTCGCTACTATCTAGTGAGTCTCTCTGGGCTAACTCATGAACTGACTCAAGACATTAACTACATAACATATATTAGGTCTGGTGTTAACTAGATACATCAATGATCCAATTAGTTGTCAGTATAAATGTGGATCAATCTCGCTTGATTCAGTAGAAGCCTCGTTCATTTTCTTCAAATCCATCACCATAGGTGTAGGCATGGATTTGCAGTCTATCATACTGAACTTCTTCAATATCTCCACTCTATATTTTCCTTGACTCAGGAAAATCTCATCATTCCTCTATCATACTTCTAGTCCCAAGAAGTAGTGCATCATACCCATATACTTCATCTCAAATTCAGAAGTCAATGCTTGCTTTCATTCAACAATAAGTCTTTCTGAATCGGTGAGGAATAAGTCATTAACGTACAAGACCAAGATCAGGAACTCGTCACCAACAATGTGATAATATAGGTTTGGATCAACAAAAATCTTACTGAAGCCCAAACTCATCAGGAATCCATCCATCTTCTCGTACCAAGCAGGAGGTCCTTGCTTTAGTCCTTACATGGCTTTCTTCAACCTGCACACATGAGATTTCTCCTCATGTGTCATGAATCCCTCTGGTTTCTCAATGCAAACTTCTTCCTCAATCTCACCATTGAGAAAGGTTGTCTTTACATACATCTAATGTAGTTTCCAACCCACGGATGCGGCTAGTGCAATGATAGTATAGATGGAAGTGTATCGGGCTACTAGAGAAAATGTCTCCTCATAATCAATTCCCTCCACCTGTGAGAATCCTCTAGCTACAAATCTTTGTTTGTCTTTCTCGACACTTCCAACAACTGCATGCTTGATCTTATAGATCCACCTGGAAGTCACTACAGACTTCCCTTTCGGTCTCAGAACGATATGCCACACATCATTATTCATTATGGATTGATACTCTTCTTCCATGGAATCTTTCCATACTTGCTGACCTGTTTCTTCTCCATGACAAGAAGTCTCATTATCAATGATGTGGCTCACGTCTGAAAAATAGCTCGAAAATATCTTTGGTTTCTTGCTCTCTCAGAATGTGCCTCAAGGAGATACATGTCCCTCTTCCTCCTACAGAGTTTGTCGAGCCCGGGAAGGCCTTTTATGGCCTACTGCAATGTCTCTGGGGAAATCAATTGGAGAAACTAGATCAACTGAAAAACTGGATCAATGGTTGTCTCCCTCTGAATTGTTGAAGGGGGAGAAGGTACTGTCTCTTCCTTCTTCTCAAATAGTTTGACTCCCTCTGAAGTCTGAAGGATAGACATCTTCCTTTTCCTATGTTACTAACCTGGAGGCATCTCATGTCTTCTCGGGTCCTTTATTAACTCTACAGTAAATTGTTGGCCTCTCGTACTAGGATAATAACCAAGATGGCCTCCCATAGGGATAACAACCAAAATGGCCTCATGTACTAGGATAATAATCAACCAAGAAAATTTGGACTCTCATACTAGGGATAATGTTCCAAGTCATGAGGGCTCCCACACTAGGGATAATACCCTTCATTATCAAAATCCAAGCAAATATAGGGTAATGATTAAATCAAATAAGGAATATAATACAAAAATTACCCTAGTCTACAGTCATGATCAATATTGCTTTTGTTTCTCATGAGAAAGGTCAGAGGAAGAAATTCTGATCTCTCATGTCTTCATCTCTCTGAGGTGGTTCTGGATCAATGTTGGCAGTGGAGGCATATTTTCTTCTTCTCTTCCTGGAAGGAAAATTTCTTGCAAAGTGTCCATACTTGTCACATTTGAAGAACTTGATCTTTGGATTGTCTTTTCTATGATCATAAACTGACGTTGATGAAGTCTTCTCGCCTTTAAATGTTTGAATTAAGTTTCTTTTATTTCTTCCTCCTTTCTTTCTATGAAAGGCAAGAGCATGATTTTCATCATGAGGGGAGTCTTCTACTCCTCTGAATATAAGTCTGATTTCCTCTTGGGTACAATCTGTCCATAGACGATCAAAAATAGGTAGTTCTGCTCTACCACTGATACTTTGAAGAAATGGTTCCCAATGTCTTGGAAGAGCATTAAGAGTGGTCAATACAAGTCTTTGTTTGATATGATTTCTCCAATGGAACCTAGTTGATCTCTGATCTCTGACATCTTGATGAAGAAGATAGCAACAATGTCACCTTTTGTCATCTTGATATTTTGAAGCCGACCCTTCAATGTAAGGGCTATGAGGGTGTAGTTACTCTCAAACATATTCTTCAATGCTTCATACGTCTCACGATATGTCTTTAGGATGTAAATATTAGGTATGGTACGATCTCTCATTGAGTTTATGATTATCTTCCTTGCCTTGACGCCATCTTCCTTCCATTCTTCTTTCTCTTCATCGATAGCTATCTCTGGTAAATGTTTTTTTATTACACTCAATAGGTCATCCTCTTCAAGGGTGATCTGAAGTCTTCACTTCTAGTAACTGAAGTTTCTTGATCCATCAAGCCTATCTTCCACCAAGGTTATGTTCCTTATGGTTTGCATATTCTTTCACAAACCCTTAGCAATTAGGCTAGGAAACCTAACGACTAGGCTAGGCTAGAAATATTAGGTTTTGTTGGGCTTATGACTGCCAACAATAATCCTTGAAAGTCATAAGAACAGTGACAAGCTGAAAAATTTCTTCAATGAGTTGCAGAAACCCTAAAACTGAAAATTTTTGCAGAAATTTGTGAAACCCTAGAAACCCCAGGGCCAAAAATCCAAAATTCTCGAAAATTCAATCTAAGACTTATTGGAGGTGCACTGGAGGAGGATGTACACTCCTATGAAATTTTTAGCCCCAACATTTTAGTGTAAAGTGTTGAAACACTCAAAATGGAGAGGACCGTACAATTTTCTGGAAACCCTAGGAGGGTCGTACGATTCTGCAGAAGAAAGAAGACAATTGCTTGAAGCTTATACAATGGATTATTCAATACCTAAGCTATGATACCATGTTTAGTTTTCATAATTCTAGGCTCAAGCATTGGGTTTATTTCATTTTATCATTTACTTGAGCCATAAACAAATGCAGTTACACCATTCACATGTGTTGCAATAACCAAGATCACAAGAAGAAGTACCATCCACAAGAACACAAGAGATATACTGGGAAACCCTTCTACTCAAGGGAAGAAAACCCAAAAATCCTTTGTTATATTCTCAAGAGAAGATCCCCCAACCATAAAACTCTAATGCACACAAGAGGGTTCTCTACAACCTTTAAACTTGCACCCAAGAGAGATGTGCACTTCATCCCTAAAATGTACCTACTGAAATTTCCAAATGACAAGTGACAAGTGCGAGAGTGTGTTTTATCAATGGGGAAATCACCTCTTTCTATACTAGACCAGACACAAAAATAGTTGTGTATGTTGGCACAACATGACCAACCTCAATAAATAAGAAAATAATTAATTATAAGAATAAAAATTAATTATCTTACACATATGGCGGGGTCGATTTGTACCCTTTACATCACAATTACAGTTACAAGAAAATCTTACACTTAGACAATATATAAAGGGATCCAAACGTCCATTAGTGCTCAACCACTACATAAACGTCCACATGTGCTTAACCACAAGAATGTCATACTCAACAGATTCATCTGGAGTACGACATCATCTTAACTCTCACACAGAGGAGAACGATACACCCATCACATGGGAACACCCAACCACTGGGGGATGAATCAACTCTCACACAGAGGATAACGATGCCCCAACCACTAGGGGACAGCTCAAATCTCACACAGAAGAGAACGATTCCCCATCACATGGGTATGCCCAACACTAGGCTCCCTCTAAGGTCGACTTAGCTCAGTCATAGAGGAGAACGTATCGTGGAGGATGTCTCACAACGCTACAATCATTAACATAAACCTCCTTGAATGATTATTGCAAGAAATATGAATGAAGGTGGGACAAAACAAAGATGAGCTAGAAAGGTAGTTAAGATTGACCTGATTCTAGAAAGGCTACATGGAGTGCATGCAGGCGATAGAAACATATGAGACTTGCAGTTAGAGGAACAAGTGGGGAAAAACTTAAAGAGACAGAGTTCTAGAGTCGAGAAGCAGATAAAACAGAGAAATGACAACTAAAAGGGAGTTAGTTTGTTAGTCTATGGATTTTTGTTGTGTTAGTCATATTGATGTTATTGAGATCACTCTCATCCTACACTCTCAGCCTACACTTGTATTTGGTTGTAAGTCTAAGTTTGTGATGTCTATAGAGTCCAATTGAAATAGCATGGTGCTAAGTAATGTAATGGTGGGAAGAATGTAAAAGAGAGAAGAGCTATGTTTTTGCTAATGAATGATTTACTTAGTGTATGTCTATGCATGATTGAATGATAATGATAATAGAGTTGCAATGATGTGTCACTTATGTGCTTGATTGAATGTGTTGGTTATGTTATTCCTTATTAAGTGTTAACTGATCTAAAATGAATAACATGAATGAAACTCTCGGTGGATCTTGGTGAAATTGAGTCCTTCATCACCGACACAAGACTATATGGTCTATGTGATCCTCACGAAATATCAGGTGAGACATTATTTATTCTTGGTTGAGGATTGATATGTAGATTCCTTGGGGTTTATGCCGGTCAAATATAGACGAACCCTGGGTATTTAACCCCCCAATGTTATTAAAGACACGTGCAACCGTGAAATGAACCAACAAATGGTTCCATTGTCACGACCTGAGGGTTTTGTGTTGAATGATGAAGTTAGCGAATGAGGTGGTATCCATCACAGGAAGTAATTCAATATTGTTTAACTATGAAGGAACACTATTTTTCTTAGTGGGAAACTCAAGGTTTGAATGTCAATGTGAAGCAATGGAAGGCTAAACATGTCTACATGGATATGCATGGAGTCTTCTTTGCTGAATTTCCCTGTTTATTGAATGAATTCTTTTAAAGGTGGACTGATATGAATACTGCATTGAGGCCATTAGAACCAATAGCTTGGGAACAAGCCACGATTGAGAGGTTGAAAGAATTAGATAACTAGTGGAATCGAGCCATTGATTTTTGGTTTGATCAGATGAAGCAAGGGTATAGTGTTGAATTTGTTGTAAAATACACCAATTCATTCAGCAAGGCTGAAATGAATTTTACATAAGGTCCTAAAAGAATCTCGTTAGAATAAATCCCACTCTAGATAAATATGTTGTTCGTTGAAAAGGGGATGATGCACATGGAACTAGATAGGATGGATGAGTAAACTCCCTTAGTGGTAGGGGGTGGATGAAAAGGTGGGAGAAAAGTGAAAGAGGAGATGGATCAATTGAGGCAGATACACAAGTTGTTAGAATGAGGTGAGGAATAATATGGACCCAAAAGAGCATAGGAGAGAAAGAGATGAAAGATACGCAAGAAGAGTTGAGTTAAGAAGGACATTGAAACAAAGAAGAGGAAGGAATATAACAAGGGGCACAAGATGAGGGTTTAGGCCTAAAATAAAGAAAAAGGAGACCATACCAGGAGGAAGTGTATGAGAGTGTGTTGTGCCAAAGCTTAGCATAGATGAGGGACATTGAGAGTAGGGTACCTAGTGGAGGTAGTATTAGTAGTATTAGTAGGGGCATGGTATACGAAGTCCAAACGCCTAGGATATTACATACTGCCACAAATTTGGAGGAATATGAGGAACATAGTAGAGGAATAGAATATTGAGAGGAAGATGGAGTATCCCCTAGTGATTTTGGGAGAAGAGATAGATATAGTGAATGGTCTTGCATGACTACATGTAGGAAGCTCTTTGGGTTACCTCATGAGAAATGGTAGAATAATATGTAGTTACCCCCCCTTGAGCCAGCCCCCCTTACACATTTATAACCAAGAAGAAAGAACAATATATAGTGAGGCGATTGGAGTAGAGACAAGAGTATAAGGAGAAAGAAGAGAAGCAACAAGTGAAGAAGAAGATGAAGTTAGTGTTACTTTTCAACGAAGGGTTTCGATATCAAGATCCCAAATACCCAATAGTTAGGTCATAGGATAGAGTTAAATATTGAGGATGGAGAATCAGGATAGTACCTTGAGTTTACTCATCTTCCATGGAATTGGTAGAGATCATGCAAAGAAAAATTGGTTCAAATGTGAGGAGATATGGTATGTGAAGAGAATCAATGATGAAGCATAGAAGATTGTGCAACTGGACAACACATGTAGGGACAAAGTCATTGTGTATGAAGTACAAGGCTACAATGCCAACAAGACACACAAGGTCCCTAAAAAAATTCAAGAGAGATCTAATTGTGGAATTCTATAAGCCTAAGTCAAAGTCCCATTATATTATGGAGATCAAGGAGATTAAGAAGAAACATGAAGATATTGTGTGGGATTATGACCAACAATTCAAGATTGTTTTGGATAGGATGATGTTCCAAATCTAGGATGTGAAACATTGAGAATGGTTCATTGCAAGGTTACTTACCGATATCCAATTCTCATTAACCTAGTAGAAGGAAACTAGTCAAGCAAAAGCGGTGGAAATTGTAATGTGCTTCAAGTCTATGCTAGGAGGAGGAGAGAAATTTTCAGGATTGGTGCAGGTGTAGTCACAACTAGCCAATATGACAATGCAATTGTAGGACATGACAAAGGAAAAAGTCATTTGTGAGCACGTATGGTGTACCATGTGTCATTTTGAGGGTAATTGCAAGGATGTGTGTCCTATACTTGGAAACTATGTGGAGACGTGTGCATTGTTTCCATTTCCAGCTAGGCCTCAGACGAAATGGTGTGAACTTTGTAGAGAGTGGGGCCATGTACCACCCTGCTTCCCAACCTTGGAGAAATATCAAAAGACACATCATTCTTAGTTCAGTGAATTATGCAAGTCCATGGGACATGACATGAACAACTACTAGTCACTCCAACTGATGCAAGATCATACCCATGATGTATTTCGGGTGCAAGAGGAACAAAAGAGTGGTGACTGTGGTGTTTTTGAGAGAGGTGGATATTTGAGAGGTTCCCAAGGAATATATGGACGGGGCTATGGATGAGGATATGGGGGAGGAGGAGGTAGACCCCCCACATGTTTTAAATGTGGAGATATTGGCCATGTTTCAAGGTTTTGGACCAAACTACGTGCTCTTTGTGGGTATTGTTACAACCTAGATCACATTATAGACGTTTTTCCCGACTTATTGAAGAAGTGGGAAAATAATAAGACATACTGCAGCATGGTGATTGTAGAGCCAGCTGGAAATAAGAAAAGGATAGTGAGGTGGAAGTAAAGGTGATAACCCGAGGTGGATAAAAGACATCAATGGACTTCGAGCATGGTAAAATATTGGGTCAGAGGCCGGAGGGGAGGATCATAAGGAAAGCAGTGCACCCCCCTCCTAATTTTAATGTTCTTCAGCAGAAGTAGTGTTTGTGTGACGCGCAAAGGGCCATTGCAAAAGAGAGAATAAGAGAGGATATACAATGAGCAATGCAAAGGTCACTTGAAGAGGTTTAGATTCTTGAAGAAGTTCAGCAAGCAACAAAAAGGTTGCTGGAAGAGCCTCACAGTCGTGAAGAATTGCAGTGTACCACACAAAGGTCATTTGAGGAAGCTAGGATGCACAAAGAAATGCATCACATGAGGCAGTTCATTAGAATAAGCGTCTAGAAAAGAGGAGTTGCGACACACCAAACAAAGCGCAATTGAGGAACATCGCCATGAGGAGTTGAAGTGCATGATGTGTGAATAATCACTTCACAACTTGGGTCATGAAATAAAGACTAAATATCAAGTAAGTGACTTATTATGTTATTGTTTGAGATTGTTAAATTATCCCGATGTTGTGAAAAATTTAACACAGATGTTAGCAAACTACATAGGGGAGACATGATAGATTGGGTGATATCAACCCTCCTACCAGAAAGGGATATGTTATGTCCCAAGGGGGGCATATATATGGCTACATGTATATGCTATGACCCCAAGGGAGCACATATATGGGCCTAAATGTACATGTAATTTTTAAATACATATGTAATAGGGTTGGCCTAGTGATAAAGGGGCCTCATGTGCAAGTTTGAATAGCTATATATAATATATCACGTATTCATTATTTACAGGGGAATTGGGAAGTACTAATGGTATTTGGTTATTTGGAGGGGGTTGCCCTATTCTTTAAGTGTTTATTGTGAAAATTATTTATCTTGGAGTTGTTCTCCACGTTGAAATTTTTTACATGGTGTGTACTTCTATTATTTTATTATATTTTCAACATTTTGGATCATTACATTTGGTATCAAAGCACCGATCCTAGGGTTGCTCAATATAGTCATTTTTTCATTTTTTCTATAACTTTTTGTTGGAGCATTTTTAGAAGGAGAAACCTGGGGAATACTTAGAATACTTATCATAATACATGTGGTATGAATTTTAGATTTTTCTTTATTTTACTTTCGGAGATGCACTCTGTGGAAGATAGGGTATCTGGCTAATCCTATTGACTAGACTCAAACAGGTGTTCCGGGTAGAAAGGTAATAACTTCTTCCCAGAGTATCCAAATTGAGTGAGACTAGTTTAATTGGACCGTGGACAGTTTTTATTATCCTTGGTACAACTTTCATAATTTTATATCAATTAGTTTGCACGGGGCATGCTATATAAGTGACATCTCCTCAATAGGCCAAAAATCAACAAGGTGCAGGGAAGCTACCATAAATTCCACTTGACACATCAAATTTTGTTCAGGCCTGTGGCATTGTAGAGAATAAATTAAAGAGTACTGAAGGTCATAATTTTAGACCGAGAAGGGCCTAAATTGCAGATATACATCATAAGTAAGGTTGGAGAGGAGGACAAACTCGAAATCAGGGTTTCAAAGGTATGTCACTTAAAACTATCATAACTTTTGATTCGAATGTCCGATTGAGATGATTAAAAATCCATTGGACAGATAACACATTGAAGAGAATCTTGGAACATAGATTAAAATTATTTGAGATCTTTATACTTTATATATTGATGTTTTTATTTGAGGGTTGGTATTAGACCTCAATTAAGAATCAATGGAAATACCTAAATTTACAGGAGATGAAAATAAGATGAAATCAATCCTATGGAATAGTTGAGGTGGATAAAAGAATATAATATGACTCCTTCGAAGGCAATACATTGTTTTTTTGATGAATCTTAAAGGTGGTGGATGAGTGTTGATCAAAATACTAGATGCCATTGCACATGAGAAGAATTTGAAAAACTCTTCTCAGATAAATGGATTAGGGATAAAAAAATGGAGGGATTGTATAGAATTCAAGATGAATTAAAATAAGCAAAGGAAGAGATTAATAAGAAGGGTGAGTAGCTATCTAAGATACAATCCCTTAATGAATCACTCATTAAGGAGGTTAAGAACTTAATGCAAGAAAATAATAGTAAATCAAAGTGGGAAAATTATAAGTCAAGGGAAGATTTGAAAAAAAGGAAGAAGAGATATGTAGATTACAAAAAAATAATAAAAAAATATTGGATGAGGTCAAGAGATTGAAAGTAGAAAACAAGAAATGTCAATATGAAGAAGAAAGAATGATCTTGGATGAAGAGTCTACCAAAACATTGGAAGATGAAATTTTCATGCAGGTTGACAAATCCTTAAATATTGATGAGGTAAAATAAAAAATACAAGCCATAATTGAAGAAGAACATCAAAATTTGTTAGATGGGATCACATTTCATCTTCAAAAGGAGATAGAATACAAGATTCAAGAAGATCAACAAAAGATACTTGAATAATTTGAACTCCATTTAGAGGAAGTACATGCCAAATATGATGGTAATATCTCGAAGTATAGAGTAATAAGAGACCAAGCAAACATGATCGATGATTCCATTGTTGCTAAAAATAAGATAGATGAAATGCATGTGCCTAGTGAAGGAATACCATCAAATGTGAAACCATATTGACACCTTCATTACTAAGAAACATTTTAAGGAAGACAAGAAGGACAATATCAACATTATGAATGGAGAATATGGAAAAATTATCAATATTCATGGAACAAGGAATCACCAAACTACTCTTCAACAAGCTATTATCAGAGACCAATAGCCACTACAAATTGGAGAAGCTTAAAAAAAAATACATGGAATCAAATGAAATAAAATTATGCAACAACTAGACACCAAGGATTAAGACCGAAAATAATTGATTTTGGATGGATATATCATCAACAATGGAATGAAGAAAGAAGGAACATAATAAAATCACATTACTTGGTTTCAGCAGACATGAGGCCTTTAAATGAAAATCTTCGAGGACAAAGCTTTTTGAAGGAGGATACTATGCTATGACCCAATGGGGCATATATATGGCTAAATGTATATGATATGACCCCAAGGGGGGAAGTACATGGGCCTAAATGTACATGTAATTTTTAAATACATCTCTAATAGGGTCGACCTAGTGATAAAGGGGCCTCATGTGCAAGTGTGAATAGATATATATATAAGAGATCATGTATTCATTATTGACAAGGGAATTGGGAATTATGAATGGTATTTGGTTATTTGGAGGGGTTCCCCTATTCTTTAGGAGTTATTTTGTAACTTATCTTATTCCATATGGTTCGCATACTAAAATTACTCATAGGCAAGGGAGCCCTCATTTAGACCCTCCATGTCTCAAAGTTGAACCTCATCTTATATTCTTCACCTATATTATGGCCATGTCCTAAGAGGGTTCCCATCATTATGAAGTTACTTTATGGTTTCCTATGCACTCGCTTATTATCTCTCAGTGTCTATTGCATCACTCTTGTTTTCTCTCATCTCTCTTACCACTATTAAAGTCACACTTGACCTCTTTCCTTTTTCTTTATCCTGCTACCATTTTGTAACCAAATTTACCTGTGGAGAAAACATATGCAATGAGTGGACCTCACTTTCCAGGTACCCTATTGCATTCACTTTTTCTGGCTCGTTTCCATCATCTTGGAGCATACATGCATATTGTTCAACCACTCATTCTTTCCATACGAGTACATGTTTACCTCTTTTTCAGGATTGTAAAACCTATACAAAAAAGAGACTTCAGAGAAACCTTTTACCTTTTTTTCAGTCTCATGAAAAATGACCGAAAAATAGACTATTGAGTACATTTTTATTTAACTTTTTCACTCATTAAACTATGAAAGAGACTAGAAAAAAAATAAAAAAAGAGAAAGCGGGAACAATATTTTGTCTTTTTCAAAAAGTGGTTGTTATTAGTCATTTCTCCCTTGAGCATGGAACCTATTTGTTTCAGTTTCCTACAGTTGGTTTATAGCTTTACTAGGAGTCATTACATAAGTTTCCTTCAATGCCTCTTGCATCATTGCACTATGCCAAGTGGTGTTCTTTGAGTAATGCTTCCAAGTCTGTCATGACTTGTGCCTATATGTTCAAGGGGGAAGTAATCCTGAGTCATACATATGTTATCTTGTTGACCATGTATATCAACCATCCTTGTGTCAATGTTACTTAGTAATACTCTCTCTTCAACACATCCTTTGGTGTTTTGTTTCGGGTCGATTCATGGGGGATACATCAACACCCTCTGTAAAAAAATCTCTCCCTATCGACTTCAACACATAATATGGGATAGGTATATAGAAACTAGCTAGTACCTTGGAGATTTCATTCATCAGTGGAAAGTATCCTCGCGATAAACATTGGGTTTACATCATTCACTCATGATCGATCAATTCTATGAGTGTTTGACATCAATTCTATGAGTGTTTGACATCAACTCATATATTTCACACTCATTAGGTTGTACTTGGTAACTTGAGGCCCATTTTCATTTTTTCATTATTGATGGGTCCCATCATGTCTATTAAAGAACTTGATAAGCATGTTGAAATGTATAAATCTAATCCAATTTCTACCAACTTACTATTTTAAATGTTTTCCATGCAATTTGTTGACACCAACGTAGTATTCTAATTCAAATTAAAATATAATTAAAACTAAAATACAATATCATGGACAATGTGCAATTTCTTTCTTTTTATTTTTATTTTCTAAACTTATATAGTTATCATAACTCAACATTACTCTATCTAAAAAGCCTATAGCACAAACAACAATCCCTAAATTTACAAGAGCATGAAAATTGAATTTCTTCGGAACTTATGTGCGAGAGTTTATGTTGTTGTGCAAGACATAATAGTCAAATAGGAAGATGAAGATACCTCTCCTCTAATAAAGTATCAATCCATGGGAAAAATCCTCGCCTGAAAGTTTCAAGGAATTCCCTTGTGGCATAAAGTAACTCCTGCATATCAATCAACATGTTTCGTTAAGATTAAAATCGTCGCCTGAAGTTAGATTAAGGGAATTCCCTTGTTGCATAAGGTAACTCCTACCTATTAATCAACATGTTTCGTTAATATTGAGAAAAAAAGGTAAGCTCTCTCTTATTTCTCTAATTGAACCAAAAAATTCATAAAAACAATACAAATTTTGTGATAATGCAATACTACAACATATTCCAAAATAGAACATGCAAACATTTCTTAAAAGAGAATACAAGAATTCCAACGTTAGTGTACCTTGCGAAGCAAAATTGAATTTGGGCAAGTAAGAAACAAATTTACTATGCTCTTTGATATATTCTCCTCATATGGTTGAATAGAGTCAACATAGGTCTTGAGTAAATATGCCAAAAAGGAAACGATCTGCAGTCATGAAAACAAATCCATTAGGAAATATTTGTAATAATTGGTACCTAGTGAATTAAAGATATCAAATGAGCGGTGGGTTTAAAATATTATAACATTTTGAGAAGAAGAATAAAACTTTTATTTTATACAAATAGAAAACATTTTTTTCTAAAATTCATATATTCTATATCTCATTAATCTTCAAAGTCTCCTTTTTATCACTTCAAATTGTCCATTGAGGAAGGAATATCAGATGGATCCAAATGAATAGATCAATGAAACTTCCTATATTACTGACTCAGTACCCCTACCCCTATACAATAATCACATAAGTATGCTTTCCATAAAATAACTAAAGAACATCAAATTTCCAAAAATCAGAAAAGAAGTTTAGTCTCAAACATAATGCTAGTATCTTATGGATAGGGTGATATATTTCTCACAATAGTGGCCTACTTTCCCTCAATCATAGATCTAGTATCCTCTATAACATTTTATTTACCCTAAAAATAACATTGATATGCCTTGAAAATAATGCATAATGATGCATAAAATAAAGTGGATTTGTCTCGCAAAAATCACTAATAATGACATGTGACATAGAAGAATGCCTCCCTTGATCATCAAGGTACATTATATGAAAGACATAGTTACGTTAATCATCTATGGTGTTGAATTCTACCTCTAATAACATATAGTCCCAAATTCATGTACAATTAAAAATAGAAGCATAATTAACATTGCATATAGATAGTTGATTCATTAAGAGTTGAACTAATTGAATCACACAACAATTATATATATATATATATATATCATTACACCCAAGGAAAATATATGAATACTTATCTGTAATTAAGTGAAGACCACTAAACCAATCGATGAAGAGAGACTCACCACCCAACCATATGAATCATTTATGGATTCCACCCTTAATCCAAACCATGATATCATTAGGGGAAAAAAATATCCCATCGGGATCCAATATTACACAGGACAAACCATTATTCTCATGATATAGCTAATATTCTCATTATATAATTATCCAAGCCCTTATCACATCCTATGGGGATCTAAGATTACCTAGGGAAAACCATTATTCTCATGACATAGCCAATATTATCACTATAGAGTGATCTAATCCCTCATCGAGTCATCAATCAACCTTGGCACTCCATTCTACTACCTTATATAATACAAGAAAAATATTCCTTTTCTCCACTCAATAGTGTCTCAATGATATTGTTCCCTTCTAGTTCTCATCAGTGTAGGAAGGAGGACTCCAAACTACATATTTCTATCTAGAAATACCATGAAGGAGAAACAATTAGGTAAATTTATCCATGTGTAGAAAAAGAAAGGTTGAAGGTTTAATGGTGTTTTCTTAACCATTGGGAACATTCCAACAATGGTTCTTCCTTCAAAATGATCTCATTTCCTCTCATATTCTCAACAAAACATCCCCAACTTCCATGGGATCCTTTTTTTTTTGTAAGTAAATGAGATTGTATTACCTTAAAGAAACATCATGTTAGCACATTGTTAAGAGTTTGCCACCTGTTCTGTTACATGCATGGGAACCAGAATGGGTGGCCTGCAGAAAAATATAGACGTGGCTATTGCCAAAAAGAAAGACGTGCCTATTGCAAGAAACCAAGGTTTTAACAAAAACAAAATTGACTGTAATTGATTCCTGTGGAACAAAATGAAAGAAAAACTAGAGGTGCGGTGAACCTAAGCATCCTTCATTGTTGTAAGTGGAAATAAATAGTTGGTTGCAAGTCAGGCAGTGCTTCTGAGCCGATGCACTGGAGAGGGAATCGAACATGAGGTCCATGCACCTGTTGAGGATTCTTTGATTATGGAGTTGGTCTCCAGGGTCCGATGCATCTCGAAGATCATTTAAAGGTGGTCATCTGAAAAACAATGTAGATTGAGCAAGGAATCCTCAGTGATCCCAACCATTTCCTCATGAGGAACTGCGACTGCATCAAAATATGTTGGTGGATTCTCTTCCATGGACAACCCATGGGTGGCATTTTGTGCTATCCAATCTGTTAACCAGCTGGGAGGGATTTCTTCCTCAACCACACAACTGCCTAGCTCCATTGTGGGGCGAGACAGGGGGTTGGTGATGTTGAAAGGCTCTAGAGAATATTTATCGGTTTCCAACCCGAAAGGGGTAATTTATTTCTCAATTGGGAAGCTCATAGAATCAAGCATGGTGTCCGATAGGTGAGGAGGTGAATTCAGAATGATGAGAGGAGGATGAGGAATCTCAAGCCAATTCTGGTCGGTGCGGAAGAGGTTCGAAGAGATGGTAGGAATATTAGAGGGTTGTGAGGGGTTTGAAAGATTGGGTTGGGCTATGAAGTTGTAATAAATTGGCCCTTGTTTGGGCTTACCTCTCTCTCTCAGCATGCTGGAGTTACAAAAAAAAAGGGGGATAAGAGGAAAACTGGGATTCTAGTCTAGAGAAGAGAAGGTTAGGGGCACGTCATAGGTGAGGAATAGATTGAAAATGGACATCAACAAGGGGATGGAATCCTTTGAACAAAGAACAGAGTGCCCACAACAAGGAGGATTGGAATGCCAAGAGAAAATGAGAGCCAAAGGAAAATAAAAAATGCGGGAAAGCATGTCAGAGCTTACCTTCATAAAAACCATTGAATTGACTTAGAGGAGTGCCATGAAGATGGAGGTGACACCAACCAAATGCTTCATACCTTCTCCAATGCTCCATAACTGATTCACATAGAGATTCATTCAGTAACATTATGAAGTCCTCTTAAAAAATGGAGGGAGATTCATTGTGAATGTTAATTTTTCTACATTCGTAATGTTACTGAATGCATTTTAAATCCTTCATGCATGGTATTAATTGTGGGATTTATTTTCTCTCTATGTGTTTCTAAGTGTTGGGCCCTTCGTTTTTGAAGAGGACTTGATTTTTTGGAAAGGTCAATGTTTGCAGGAAAGTGAAACAACATAGCAGAAGACTAGAACTGACATAGAACAACTCAGATAAGTGGAAATTTGACTACCAACATGCCAACAGTGAATATAGGTAATATGCCAATTGGAGGAGTAAGAAAAAAGATCCAGAATCTTCGAGCATAGGAGAAGAGAAAGTGGGAAAGTAACAGAAGCAGAATCAAGAAAGAATAACAACAAAATCAAGACAAGGCCAAGGAAATGACATAAATTGGGAAAGATGTAATGGGAAAGGGTTTCCTGGTTGTTAGGTTGATGATTTTTTTTTACGTATTTCCATATTATGTGTTGTTATATTGTTGTTTCTAGAATTATTGTTGTTATTTCTCTCTCACCAAGCTATCACCATTGTTATTGATTGCGTATGGTGTGATAAGTTGTTGTAATGGGTTGTGGGAACAATTGTATATGGGAATAGGGAATGCACTACATAAGCTATGATCAAACCCTTGTACTCACGGGATTATGAACTCTAAGACACTCATAATACAAGAGAACTTTTGGGCCCTAAAACTTTTCTTGGTTTGTGATGTGTGTGACTTCATAGTTTCACTTTTGCAAAATTACTCTTGTACATTGTATTTGATATTCAGTCTTTATTTCCAAATGTTACCTCGTTATTTGATGCATAGTTAGTTGATGCATATATTGGTTTAGACTTCCAATGCCATGATATTTTCACATTCAAGTATGAATCTATAGTGCATTGCCTCAAAACTAATGATGCATCCTCACTGACTCACTTTATCACACACATGTCTTGGTTTCACTTCAGGTGAGAGCTCTTTCCCTTGCAAAAGGTTGAATATGCCAACGCTACTAGACTATAGAGGTACCTTGTAACCTCTGAGAACCCACATCTCCAATTTTTCACCAAAAAATGGTTTAGTTTATGGGACCTGAAGCTTTCAAGCGAGCTCTGAGGGGATTTTTCATCACATATTTAAGTCTGACATTGAGAATTGGGGAGAAAGGTGTGAAAATTTATTCTGCAAGAAGCTAAGTTACAACACAAAAGTGTGAGGGTTGAAAGGAGAGTTGTATTTTACTCAGAACCAACAAGCGACCAATACGATATCTTCTGGATTTGATTCTGGAAAGAGGTATTTCAGTGGCTCGACTAGTTACAAGAAGAACAAGAATTCAACGATTGAGTCAAGAGAAGCTATAATTGGAATATTGAGCATTTAGCATCCCTTCACCAAATAGATCATACAATTTCTAGAGCTGTGTATTTCTGGGCACAAAACACCTTGGAAGGATACATCATGGAATTTTCCACTGAGAACCACCATTCTTTTTCAAAATCAGAAGTCATATTCAAAGGAGTCTTAGGAAGAGTGTTGCGGGAAATCCCCATTTGGATTAAAATTATTCTTATGGAAGAGGGCATGTTACCTATTCCAGTGGATAATGAAGTGTAAACCCTTGTGCATTGGGGTGTGTGGTTTGAGGTAGGGTCATGAGCCAATAAATAAGGAGTGTTGGGCGATGGGGGGTTGACGAGAGAAAACTACATGAAATGAATGAGCTTTGAGGAGGGTCGTGGTTGCCAAAAAGATGTGGAGGATTTAGATGAGAAAGGTTATGAAGAGATATACTACATTAGGGAAGGAGATGTATTGCGATGGTAGTTGGAAGAAGGAATTAGAGAGGTTGCGAGATTTTCATAGACATGGAAGGTTCGACAACTGATGGTTGAAGGAAATATTTGGTGAGAGTAGTGAAGGTTCTGAAGGAAGTAGAAAATAGGTGGGAACCTTAGGTGAAACAAACGAAGTAGGGAGAATAGGTGTCACCTCTAAAGTAGGTGGATCAATCGAGAACTTAGAAGGAGTTACAATAGAATCGGAGTTCATAATGTCAAAATTCATAGGACTACACTATGAAGTAGAAGGAATCTTGCAAGATCACACGACCCCCAAAATTAAAGAAATTCATTTTGTTGGTGAAGGACCCAACCCCACATTGCTTACTCCCCAAATTCCATATCGAAGTTTGGTGATCCCTCCAATTAACATTTTTGTAGGTTATGTTGCATATAACCCCTCTAGTTGAGTAAGTTTAAGTACTAGTAGTAATAGTAGTGTGGTGAGTATTTTAATTATTTAACAGCCAAGACCTTCATGATTCATTTTGATAGGATCCCTAAGTTTTCCAATGGAAAATAAACATGCAGGATCCCTCAACTGATACCCATAATTGTGTGAGGCCATTTGGAGATCTCATGGAACTCTATATTCTAACAAACTAGTCGAGTTTCAGACCACCTTGAGAGGTCATGCATTAAAATGGTGTATGAAATCCATTGAACCAGGGAATCCCCAAGGACATTCTTTAACTCTTTCTAAAGTAAAACAATAGTGCATAGAATAATTCCTCTTACCATAGTCATAGCAACATGCTCTCTTTGTGTTGTGGGAGATCAAACATAGATATTGTGAGTATGACTTGGAGTATAACCAAGGATTTAAGGATGTGATAGGGAAATTGGAAAACCCCATCCACGAAGACCACCAACAAGAATGGTTTATACATGGGATATTATCATTGATCCAGATACCATTAACCCAACCTCGAATAGCTAAATCAGAGAAATCCTTAGAACAAGTGATGAAAATTGAAGCAATGGATGGATATTTGGGAATATTTTAGGTAGTGAGATTGACCAAAGACACTAATATTGTGTAGCTGCAAGGCCAAATTTTGACATTAACCGAAAATATTCAATAATTGACCCTCCCTAGAGCAGGTTGACTGAAAGTGTGGTGTATCATCTACTACACCAAGGGTCATGCAACTACATAGTCTCATGGAATGAGGGGAGCAGGACCCCCTCCACATAATATGGTTCCTTTGTCAGTACAATCGTCAAGAGAGGTCACGCAAGCTGCCACTACAATGTCATTTCATGGCCCTATGCAGTATCATGCTTTCCCAAATCATCAAGGAAGCTAGAGTTGAGAATATTGTGAAGTCTGTAGAATCCATGGTCACTTCCCTTGGCACATTCCAATCCTACAAAAGTATTCCCCTATTTCAAATACAATATACTACGTATTCTATGGGTCTCCCACTCACACCAACAAGCAGTGTCGTGCCCTGGATGCTCTTACGGACATGTTGGACCAATTTTTCTTTAGGGTCGACAAAGTTCCTCTAGGGTTTGGAGGAGTATGCAAAGGTGGGGAGGGTTCTAAGGCAAGAGGAATGGTGGGAGAGGACCAGCTCGTTGTTACAATTACGATGAACAAGGGCATCTAGCAAAATATTTTCCACTATTGAGAAAACTTTAGTGTGCACATTGCAGAAACAACACTCATGCCACTGAGGAGCATAAAGAATATATTGCAAAATGGGAAGATCACGTAAGACAATGTGGTGATAATTTAATAAATTTTGAGCCTCAACCCATTA
>ML778788.1:7356-28989 GCA_009831015.1 Picea engelmannii
TACTGTTCATGTGTGTGATTGTTTATTTATTACTGCTCATTTTTGGATAATAATTCTACATTGATATAACATTTGAAGAAAAAGGATTATAATTACGTTATTACTGATTCACCCCCCCTCTCAGTAATCCAACATCCCCTTGGTCGATGGCTATGATTATTTTGATGTTTCATGTTTCGCGACTTCGCACCCTATTAAGTCTGTTTGCATCTCCTCCTAATTTTGGATATGCAGAAAAACTCCCTATCGTACATCAACAACTCTAAGCCTCTTAAGATCTGATGGTCTATATCCTTTCAGGGATTTGTGGGTCAAGAGTCCCATCTCTTACCCTTTGTATCCCTAGTCACTGAAATCATGAAAAGGGGCCAACGGCCTAGATCTATTGGGGTCATATGGTTTCTATTCCTCCTGGGGTTCAAGAGTTGAAAGGTCTCTCCACTAACATGTTCGCAAGTCCTCTCGATCCAACGACTCACGGGATTTTGCATCCCTCCTCAAAAAATCTCCACCGTTCATTCAGGTCCTCATGGGTCTTTCCTTCTGGGCATACACAATGTTGAAATTTGTGTGCCTACCTCACATTAGATGGCCATTAAATCTCACCAAGATCTGATGGTAAAAAATGCTCCTCCTCCTGAGATTTTTAGTCATTCAGACTTAGAATAGTTTTCTAAGTCCCCGAAGATTTCGATCTTCGCTCCTCCTAGATCTCGATAACACTTTCCCAAAGTGTTATTCCTATTGATCTTTGTCTGGTTTAGACTTGGATTTCCCGTGCACTCCTTGTGTCTAAGGGATTTTGATAACTCAGATCCACGAGATTTCTCGCAGAGAAATTCCTCCCTATTTCTTTGCATTCCTTTCTGGCTTGATGAACACCTTGCAGAGCTTCAAATGAAGAGAAACAATTGAAATTGGAACACTAACATGCACAGTTCCATTCACTTGTTCATGAAAACAAAAATGACAGGAAAACACACATAGTCCACACACCATACATTTGGATCATTTTTCCTTCTATTGTATTAACAAGTGTCGAAATGGCTACAAAATACATTCAAAATTACAGTAACTAAAAAACTGAGATCTCCTGCTAACTCGCAGTTCTCTTACAACTAATTTCTCTCTATATTGCAGCTCGCCCAACTGGGTGTACAAACTTATACTTAACTCAAAAATATTTCTAGGGTTTCCCCTGGCTACTTGCCTACTCTAAAATTCATCCTACGCTATCTTAGTTYARTCGCATTCCAGAKCCATAGTGGAAACTCCTGCTCTATTTACAATTCTCAAAACCTACCTCAAAGGGTAAAATTTGACACTATTTCAAGCGTGCCTCCAAAGGTAAATTTTGGCACTAAGTTAAAGCRGATTTAAAAATCAGCTGCAACTACCAGCATTGAAGTTCTGGAAGAACTCTCRCGTGCTAAGTGGTCCTGCCTCTGCTTKCTTTTGAATGATGCTCCTATATCAAAAACCCTGATCCAATGACCTGGATTAGTCAACAACCCTAATTCCTTAACCGAAAATAGAAAACCATCAATGAAAAACCATGTGCCAAAAAACCTCCCATAAATGGACATGAAAATCAAGGACTGCCCAAAAATGGACATGAAAACCAAGGAAACAAATTCAAGGGGTGTTTCCCATGCAACCCCCCTACACACCCGACACAATGTAGACACTAGTTATAGTCATGAAAACAATATGACACATACCCAACATTCTCCCCCTTGTTTTTTCCTTTGCATACAAGGTTACATAATTAACAATCTAGGGCAACAATGCCCATATATCCTCTACACCAAGAGAACCTCTCAGTGCTCATTGATTTTGTTAATGAAGCTACAACATTCTTTAAAGTGTCCACCTTCATCAACAACACCTTCTTTTCTTCAGCCATTTCTCTCACAAAGTGATATTGAACATCAATATGCTTTCTCTTTGAATGATAAGACAGGTTCTTCGCTAGAAAAATTGCACTCTGACTGTCACAATCTATCCTTACAACATGTTGTACCAACCCAATACATGAACACAATATTTATAACCATATTTATTTCTTTCTTGCATCACTGGCTGCCATGTATTCAGCTTATGTAGTTGAAAGTTCCACTACAAATTGTCTTTTTCTCATCCAACTAATTTCTCCTCCAAATAGGTTAAACATATACCTTCTTGTAGATATCCTACGATCCAGATCTCCATCCCAGTATGCATCCACAAATCCATGTATTTCAAACACTGTATCCAATCCCAGTCTTCCTTGGTAGCATAATCCATAGCTAACATTTCCATGCAAAGACCTGAAAACCCTCTTTACCATTCTCCAATGTTCCTTCCTTGGTTTTGACATATACTTGCTAAAAACTTCCACTACATGTGCAATATTTGGTCTAGTATAAATCATTGCATATATCAAACTGTCAATTGCACTCACATATGGAACACGATACATGTCCTCCTCATCTTCCTGTGTCTTGGGACATTGATCCACAGATAAATTTACACCTATAGAACTAGGGACCCTGATTGGTTTACATTCCTTCATATTGAACCTCTGCAATATTGTCTCGACATATTTTCTCTAATTTAACCAAAGTTTCATGTTTTTCCAATCTCTTTTAATTTCCATGCCCAATATGAAATTCACAGCACCAATATCCTTCATGTCAAATTTAGAGGAAAACTCAGTTTTCACATCCTAGATAATCTCCCTATTGTTTCCTATCAACAACATGTCATCCACATACAATACCAAATAAATAAAATGATCACCAATTAATTTAAAATATACACAATGATCCTCTTTTCTTTTTGTGAATCCAAGTCCCAACATATAAGTTGTTAGCATGAGGATTTTTTCTTAGACTTCTTTAAGAACAATCCCAGTACCCATCAGAATATAAATGGTTAAAACAAGTTTATACTTGAGTGGGTCAACAAGACTGAGTAAGAAAGGGAGAGGGAATAAAACTGTCTACAGAGGCATTCGATTGGGCATGGAGTGATAACATTCTACATATCAAAGGAAATCAAAATGTATACCAGACAAAATGGATATATAAAGACGAGTAGAAGCATAGAGACTATGATAAAGGAAGAACATCCATTGTACAAAGATCCTTTATGCAAATAGATTAAAGTGTTCTTAAACAATAAACAATTATTAATAGGAAAGATACAACAAATATTCCGTTGTTCATGAATCCATCAATCAATGGAAACTATGATCCTCAAAGATTGGAATCTATTTAAGAAATAAGATAAGGTAGAATGAAAACAAAGAAAAACAACATCTATAAACAACTTCATGAATCTTCAATGGCAGAAATGTTGATTACAAACATGCCCTCGGGCTTACAAATAAGCATCTAAACCGCTCCTCCATCTATCTCCTCTCTTGGATAATGTATCCAACCCTTTTCTTATCAAAATGCCCTTCATATATAGTGAATGATATATCTCTACTCTAAGGAGGTAAAAACCGAGCTACATAGGATCCTCCTCCATTCATGATTTTGTTACAAAAGATTCCAACAAAAACAAAACAAATTCCTATTTTTTTGGATCTTGTCTATTGTGATAAATGCCTTTTGAAAGAGGTCATGCTGCTTGATCTGGTGATAGAAAACATGTCCCTCATGTCCAAATACCTCCTAGGAACCCATTTGAACCCCCTCATACAGGTGGCATCCCTCCTCCAACTCATACTTATCAAATTGTTAGAGTTCGCATCGCCTTTGACAACATGGGTTGTGAACTTTCATGTAGGTGATGATTTCAACGTTTCTCCCAAATGACAAACTGGGTTAGGCTAAAAATTTTTCAGCAAGTCCATGATATTATGATCCATATCGACAAAATATTTTAGAAGAACGCAGATCATAATTTAAAATTTATGATGAAACAATGATTCTATTATGTACTAATTTGCTGCATATTGTCCCAAAATACTAGTTCGCAGTGCCTTTGACCAATGATAACGTGCGTTGCGAACTTTCTTGTAGGTGCATGTTTACATTTAAAAATTATTTTGACTTTTAAAACTTCCACAGCAAGATGGGAAATCATTCTAGAACCTGCTACAAACTTCTTGGAACTTGAAGTAACCTTGGAGATATCATATGAATATGGTAAACTCAACTCAAGACCCAAAATCATTACTCTGGTTATAATCATATGCATAGCAACAATTTGAGGATGAACATGATCCAAGTAGGAGGTGAGAAAAGAATAAAATAAATCCAATTTGGATGAAAACTCTTGTTGGGCACAGACCTATTTTGAGAAGAAAGGATGTTTTGAGCGCAGGCACAGTTTTGGAGAAGAAGGTCTATTTTTGGAAAGGCCTAATTTTGGGAAAGAATACTTAATTTTGGAGCACGTGCAATTGAAGGAAAGAAAGAAACATGAAGAACAAAAAGGAAAAGTAGCATGCAAGAGGAAAAGAAACGTGGCAAGTAGGCAGTTAGACCTAACCATGTTAGGATTAGGGTTTTGGATAATGATTATAACGACTATAAGCCTAAAAACTAGTATAAATAATATCCTAGGAGGTCTAGGTCATGGTTCATGAATTTTTGGTTGGTTATTCATTAATTGTTTAGAAGTTGTAAGTCTGAAGTTGATATAGAAGAGTCAAGTAGGTCAGATATTGAGGGTTATATTATAGGTTGAGGAGCCTAGTGTGATATAGTCTGCCTCATAGAAGGTCTTAAACCCATTTAGGCTTACAAGGAGAAAGATGTAATGTGTGCAGTGTTATATTTTGCAGCAGACCTAATAAAAGAGAAGAGAAGCCAGATCTTTGTGGATGTAGCCCACGAGGGGGTGAACCACGATAAAACCTGTGTTATGTGTGTTGTTTAGTGTATGTTTATTTTATGTCAGTGATTGATATTATTTACCTTCTATCAATGAGTGATTTATGAATGAATGGTTAAGCTAGATAGAATGCATGCATGGACTGAAAGATGAATAAATCATAGGAATATTAAAGGGATAAGTTGATGAATGCATGAAGAAGGTATAATACAATCCCAGATCCCCACTCATTCCTAAACTATAAGCACTTGAGCATTGCAGTCACCCATAGAACTATCTCGGGTGAGGATATGCAATGCACTCTATGTGTTGTGTTTCCTTCTAGTTTACTAGGAGGGCCG
The DNA here is from genome assembly GCA_009831015.1 of Picea engelmannii. Lineage (NCBI taxonomy): Eukaryota > Viridiplantae > Streptophyta > Pinopsida > Pinales > Pinaceae > Picea > Picea engelmannii. Next base: position 12,528 of record ML778788.1, read on the forward strand.
ATAGTTTTAGAGGGTTTTGTTGGAAACCTATTCAAATCTGAACCTGGGTAAGCCCAAGAAATATAAATGAGAGAAATATTAACCAACAAATGGTTTTGTTGTATGTTGGAACTGTATAGGATTGAGTGGATGGGATTCATGAAATATTCTCAAAGAATGAAAGTATAAAAGGGAATTTTTAGGCCATGGAATCCAACGAAGGAAGAGATTGAAATATGGTTGAAAAAAAATAAACTTGACTTTGCGCAGAAATATAACAAAAACCCTAAGTTAACACCCCTCAAATATCTTGACAAATATGTGTTTAGCGACCTACATGAGGTATTCTTATGTGATTTATCGCATGTGTTGTAGGAGTTGTTATTGAGGTTAAAAAAAAACCACCCTACAAATTGAATTAGACAACTGGAGTGGAATCATGTGGAGATCGTGTAGTTACAATAAGTTAACAACAAATTTATGTGCGTAGTAGATTTGTGATTAGGCAGTATTGTTGTAGGATTTATCATCGAATTTGTAGTAGATACCATGAAGTCTTACAACATAGCATAGTAGGAGTTTCTAAAAGGACCCAAAAGTAGGTATATAATATACATATACACTTCAGTCAATATTTTATTGTACAACAAAGGTGTGATGACCATGGAATCAAACAACTAAATTTCCCTATGTGCATGAGAGAAGGGGGGAATCACTGACACGAGATGGAAAAATGGAGGAAGAGATGGATAAGGGAAAGAAGAAGGAGGCCATGGGCCCAATCATTATGGATGAGGACCAGACAAACCAGATAATGGCAACGACTGGAAAGACGCGTTGTGGAGCACCCTACTAATATAAGATGAATAATAAGAACAGAGCCATAGTTGATAGACAGGGCTTGGAAAGTGATGAAGAAGAGGTATATGATATTTGAGATGTGGAGAAGATTGAGGAAATCATGCACGCAACATATTAAAGGAAAAAAGGAGGTCCAAGGGAAGGAACATAAGGAAGAACTTCAATCTATATCAACGTCAGTGTGGAACCTATAACCCCATGTGTGACTAGTAAACTAGAAAGAATATCAACATCTATACAACCGGATTTTAGTGGCATGAGAACGATAGGACAAGGATGTATTCAAGGAGCATCAACTGGGGGAGCCAATTCAGGAAGTATTATTCAAATATATACATCAAGTGGAGGTAGTAGTTCAACACAATTCAAAATGACAGGACATGATCCCACTATCAGGTTACCATAGTTTCTAGGAGAGGCATCAGAGGACCCTGAAAAGAACTTATTAATTTGTGAGAAGATCTCTGGAAGCAAAGCATATCATAGATGAGGATACAAAACTTGCGCAATTAACCATCATGATAAGAGACCTTGCATTGGATTGGTACATGGGCCTAGATGTAAACAATCCACTAGGAGCAACACAGACTATTGCATATGTGAAAAAACTATTGATAAGTGAGTTTTAGACACCTAGTTCAGAAGATCAGTACATGAATGAGATGATTGAAATCAGGAAAAAAATAGGTGATTATGTTTGGTAGATTTATCATAGGTTCAAACAATTGAAAGGTAGTTTAAGTATGCAATTGCTGACATGCAACATAAACATCGATTTGTGAACTCACTATTACCACATTTGAAATACCCATTAAGACAATAGAAGATCCAGACTCAGGAAGAGGCTTTGTAGGTAGCCTTACAACTGGAAGAAAACCAATATCATAATATAGATCCAACAATAGAGGAGATGAAGGAGGATTTGAAGAACCCCACATTTAAACTTAACCAGAATAAGGGAAAAGATAAAAGAGAAATTGTTTGGTGTACCACATGCAGGACAAAAGGGCACCATAAGAATGAATTCCCAACTTTCGTGCAGTATATGGAAACAAGAGTACCAAACCCTTTTCCAATAGGATTACCATGGTGTGAGATCTATAAGACACATGGGCATAATCCATATCATTGTCCAATGATGAAAAAGTACTAGACAATACCTAAAAGTTCATATTGCAAATTTTGCAAGTCAGTAGGTCATGATGATAAAGATTGTAGGACAATGGAGCTGATGAGAGAAATAATTTTAGATACTTATAGGGTGCAAGAAGAAATGATGGCAAGGAAAGTTGTGCCTCATTTTAACTAGTCACCACCTCCATATAACAATGCGCAATAGCAGTATAACATTGTGCAGCCACAATACGACACTACATAGCCACAATATAACCTTGCACAGTATAACCATGTACCTCAGTAAAATGTACCACGAGGAGATTGAGGTGGATACAGAGGTGGAGGATGAGGTAGAGGAGGATTTGGACATGGTAGAGGTACAGTGGTGTGTCACAACTTCCAACAATCAAGAGATTATGCAAGGGAATTCCCACTTCCACCTGTGACATGTATGTACTGTCGTGCAATAGACCATGATACAAAAGACTGTACAACACTCTTGGGAAATAACCAAGAAAAAAGGAACCAGAACAACCAGAATGTACAATGGATTTATGCAGAAGCCAAGGATGATGGAAGAAATATCAACATAGTCATGTGAGGAGGATATAAGATAGGAAATGACGTAGTAAGAAAAGATCCAACACAACGCGAATGGGTGAAGAAGAATATTGAACTACAAAAGAAGTTTGATGCACAGAAAGACAGGGAAACATTCAAGGAGGAAAGACAAGAGTTTCTAAAGAAAAATTTTGTGTCTACATCAACAGCATAGAAAAATCAGAACTCTCCTATGTATGAGATTCCTTCCTCAATGGAACATACCACTAAAGCAAAAACTCTAGAGAAAGTAAGTAACATAAAAAAAAATATGCAATCCTGTGTTAAACTATTGAATGACCCATCCTCTGTTAATATCTTGAAAAATATGATAGAAATATGTAACATAGAGGCAGAAGGAAAATTAAAGCAGAAAACAGTGAATCATCTCCATTCAAGAAGAAGGACAAGCAACAAATTTAGACCGAATGCCAACATTGGAGATTTCAACATGGGTGATACTATATTGGACTTAGGCTCTGAATTTAATTTTTTATCTAAGAGGACATGGAAGTGTATGGGAGAACCCACACTAGGATATTCACCTATTTAGTTGACATTAGCTAATCAACACAAAGATTTTCCAATTGGAATATTTAAAGGTGTGACAATAGATTTGGATGGAGTGCACACTAAGGCAGACTTTGAAGTAATAGAGATAGTAGATGACACAACACCTTATATGGAATTGCTTGGATTGGATTGGGAATTTGATAACCAGTTCATAATAAACTTGAAGACAAGGGAAATGACACTTGAATAAGGTGAATATAGAGTCATTGCACCATTATATCCATCAGAAGGAGAAAGGTTTTTAGAACCCACTTGTCTGGATTTGGAGGAGATAAACCAGATGTAGAGAACCACCACGCACGAAGAAGATTATGTTAACCCAACTGCAGATGAGGTACTTTGCTGGAGAAGCATCACATTGTGTGCTTCTAACTCAGACATAGGTTTGGATAATTGGAAACAAATATTACATGAATTTTCCACAAGAAGGTGTGCAAGAATAGATGGGTTGGTACAGAGATAAGAGAACCTCCCAATTTTCATGGGGTAAATGACTTAGAGGAATTTCTGACAAAATATGAAGAAGAAGTATTAGAGAATCATAGGCTCTTGCCCCTATATATTTCACTTAAGGCCACACCTGCGAGATGGTGAGGTGTGTACAAAGAAACAATTTAGGACTGGTACCAATCTAAACGATTGGTGCGCATTAGATTCGGCGCAGAGTAGGGGAGTAATAAAATGCAGAGGTATGATGGGAAAGGAACACAAGAAGAACATTTGGAGAAGTGCAGAACACAATGGAGGATGACACCATTAGAAGAATGGCCTCATCACTTCATCCACACACTGGAAGGAATCCAAGAGAGCTGGTATGTAGACCAGGAGATGTGCATAGGCACTACAGAATGGACAACATTACAACATAATTTTTTAGTAACCTTATCATTCGAACATGAGAACCCCAACATTGATTCAACACCAAATCAAATAAAAGGTGCAATATTTATTGATGAATAAGAGTTTGAATTCATGACAGAGTATCAACAACATAATATACAGATAGTTAAAGAACTACTTTCATGCTATCATGTTGAAGAGGAAGCACTAGATGAATATGACTCATGCAATATTCAGATTAAATAAATTGAAGGAGAAAGAGAGGTGGAAGGTCCATATTTGGAGTGAGAAGTATTTTTTGCACCAATCAAGGTGAAGAAAGTCAACATTGGGACAATGGATAACCCTAAAATAACCATTATTGGAGATTATTGGAATGAACAAATAGTAGAAATAATAATAGAGTTACTACGCGAATACAATGACATGTTCCCAACTACCTTTACAGAGATGAAAGGTGTAGCATGAGAACTAGGAGATATGAAGATAACTCTCAAACCTTAGGCAAGACCTATCAGGCATAGAAATTATAGATTGAATCTAGTATATAAGAAAAAAGTGAAGGAAGAAATTGACATAATGTTGGAAGCTAGTATCATAGAACCAGTAGAGGAATTTGAATGGATAAGTCCTATGGCTGTAAAAGAAAACAAAAAAGGGGGGATAAGGATTTGTGTAGATATAAGAAAATTGAATGATGCTTACCTACATGACCCTTTTCCTACCCCTTTCACAGATGAAGTCTTAGAAAATATGGGAGGCCAGGAAGCATATTCATTTACAGATGGATTCTCAGGTGACCATCATATCAAAATAGCTCCAGAAGATAGCTATAAGACTACTTTTTCTACAGAATGGAGATCCTATCAGTACACAGTCATGCCATTTGGATTGAAGAATGCACCAACCATATTTTCAAGAGTAGTCATAGCTTGTTTTAAGGAATTCATACATCATTTTTTAGAAGTATATATGGATTAATGGACGGTATATATTATGTTAAAGAATCATGTAGAAGTGTTAATACTCATGTTGGAAAGATGCAGGCAATGTCATATATCATTGAATATCAAGAAATGCATTTTTGGGACACCTTTTGGGATATTGTTGGGACATATAGTGTGTAACCAAGGCTTGCTAGTAGATCTTGCCAAAATTGAAGTCATTGAAAATTTACCACCACCAAAATCAGCGTGTCAATTTAGAGCAACACTAGGACATACAAGCTATTATAGGATATTTATAAAAGGGTATGCACAGATTACTGCACCAATGGGAAAATTGTTAAAGAAGGATATCAGATTTCAATGGAATGAGGACTATCAACAAGGGTTGGACACCTTAAAATAAAATATGGTTATAGAACCTATCTCAGTATTCCCATATTGGGAAAACACATTTCATGTGCATGTAGATACATCAGCCATATCATTTGGAGCAATTCTAGCACAACTAGGAGTAGGGGATTTAGACCACCCTATAGCATTTGCAATCATAAAATTGTTAGAATCATAGAATAATTACAAAACCACATAAAGAGAAGGACTAGCCATGGTATATGCACTTTAGAAGTCCAGGTATATGCACTTTAGAAGTCCAGGCACTATTTACTAGGTAAATACTTTAAGATGTTCACAAATCATTATGCCCTCAAATATCTAGTCAACAAGCCAGTGTTAGGGGGGGAGAATCTATAGATGGTTATTGTTATTTCAAGAATTTTATTTTGAAGTGATTTTCAAACTAGGGAAGTTGAATGCAGGACATGATCACCTATCAAGGATAACTAATGGAGAAGAACCTACCAACTTGGAAGACAACTTCCTTGATGCGCAGTTGTTTTTAGCACAAATAGTTGATGAATATTTTGTTGATATTGTTGAATACTTAAGTATAGGGGTCTCACCACAAGAGTTTAGCACTGTGCATAAGAAGAATATGGTAGTCATAGTGGAATACTATCAACTTATTGCAAGAAACTTATACAATATGGGTGTAGACAACATTTTGAGAAGGTGTGTATTAGAACATGAATGACCCAGAATTTTGGCAGAAGTTCATGAAGGAATAGTTGAAGGAAACTATGTAGGAAAAGCTACCGTGCAGAAGGTATTTTGCATAGGATTATGGTGTCCATAAATCCATAAAGAGGCTAAGGAAAATTGTCATACATGTGATGTTTTTCAGAGGGTTGGAAAACCCAACAGAAGGGATGAGATGCCCCTAAGACCACAAGTAACTTTGCCGATATTTGACAAATGGGAAATAGAATTTGTTGGACCAATTAACCACTAGAAAAAAGATCATGATCTAGATATACCATTACTATGCCATAATACTTAACAATATGGGAAGAAGCAATACAAGTCAAATACTACAGTGTAGAGATTGTTGGTCCTAAGGTCTACACCTGACTGCTAAAGGGAAACGCTAGGCCACCTATCAGTTTAGAATGGTTGTTTCTTTTAATTTTTTTATGGTTGGTTAGAGGGTTATTATATCAATACAAAAGCAAGGTTGGGTTGGAAAAATGATATGGATGAGGGTCCTCCTTGGCTAGTGGCACACTAATGATACACAAGTGAAATAATAGAAAAAAAAAGGAAACAACAGACTACTCAATGAATAAGTTTTTGCAAGAAGTTCAATACTTAAAATATCATTTCAAGACATTAAACATGTATCAAAAACATAGTTACTCCCACAGGTTTCAAATAAAAAAAACTTCACCAAAGCATTAGTTGTTTGACAGGTTGCATATCAGTAAAAACAAGTTATACAATAGCTGAAAGGAAATGAAATGTACTTTTCACAAATAAAAAATTGTATTCAAGGTAAGAATAAAAACACATGAATATTTGAATGAAACGTTGTCATAAAGAGTATGTTCACAAGGTAAAGAGATTTAATCCATGCATAGAACGGGTCCAACCAGTCTGATGTAGTGCTATCTTTTCCCAAAAAATATGACCCCCAAAACATTCAAAGACCCCCTATTTAACAAAGTTGCAGAGGTTCTCATCCTTAGGGGACTGAGACCTAATTTTAGGAAATTGTTCATAAAAAAATTTATTAACTTGACTATGTCACTCGACTTTAATCAACAAGAGTGGTTCTTATCGCACACAAAATACCACTCTTGTCCCTAATCTAAGAAAATGTTGGAATTAATAAACTAAAAAATACTATTGTCTCTAAGACATAATTGATGCATGTGTTGGAGGAACAGAATTAGAAGAAAACAAGCCTCAGAGCGACATACCAGAGATCTGTGTTGAGTAATTTCATTCCTGCGAGCTATTGGAGGAAACTGAAGACAACTTGTTGCATGAGAAGATCTTTGCTTGAGGAAGAGGTAGTTTTTTGTAGTGTTCTTTAGCTATTATGTATCGACCTAGGACTAAGACTTAACTCTCTGTCTGTGTCTGATATTTTGAAGCTAAGTGCATTATGTCTCTATTGTAACTAGCCCTTATTCTCTCTTTCTCTATGATGAGCTAGTCATAAAAAGGAAGACGTGGAGGTGTGAGTCCAATAGGAAGACATGATGCACGAAGGTGATAGGTGATATGAGCATATTTCTATTACGTGGAGGTGAGTGGAGGACAAGTGTCAGGTCGTGAGAGGAGCGAGAGTAGTGAGTGGAATGAGTGGAGGTGACACGGTGACCTGATGCCATTTAACCACGTGATTGTGGAAGTTGTTGAGGGTGGTTTGGTTCCACACCTCTTTTGGGTCCACAATCCCCCACAAGATGCCATGTACCCTTCCAACAATACCATGGTTCCAATTGTGGGACTGCTTCAGAAAATTAACGTTTGGACAATTTACGTCCCCACAATGAATTGTGGTCATAGATTTGATCATAATCTGTGATCCGAGTGACATTTACCTGCTGCAAGGATCAACAGTTCTTTTTTATTTGAGATCAATGGTCCATATTCACTTCGGGAGTTTGGACTTCGAGAGTTTTTGAATGTTGTTCTTGGAATTCTCCTGGAGGAAAATTTCTAAAGTGAATGATCTACCTCCACATGTCCTTGTTGATGGATGGTCCAGATTCACTTCAGGAATTCGGGCTTCGAGAGTTTCTAATGTTTTTCTTGGAATTATCCCAAAGGAAAATCACCTAAGTAAATGATCTGCCTCCACATGTCCTCATTGAGGGATGGTCCAGATTCACATTGGGAGTTTGGGCTTCAGGGGTTTCAAATATTTTGCTTGGAAATATCCCAGAGGAAAATTATCAAAGTGAATAATCTGCCTCTACGTGTCCTTGTTTATGGATGGTCTAGATTCACTTCGAGACTTTGAGTGTTCATCTCTTCAGCTCTTCGGCTCTCCGGTACTTCGACTCTTCGTCTCTTCGATTCTTCAGGACTTCATCTCTTTGGGACGCCTTCAGCTCTTTGGTACTTCGGCTCTTCGGCTCTTCAAGACTTCAGCTCTTTGTCTCTTTAGGAATTCGTCTCTTCGGGACTTAGAATAATTCTTGATGTTAAAATCCGCGCAACTTCGACACTTCGAATACATGAAAATCATCGATCTGATTTGCCTAATGGATCACCATCATTGAAAGTTAACCTGTATGTTCCCACAATTTGATTCTAAAGTTGACTACTCTAGATTTTTGCATTTGTCCATGGGCATTTCCTATGCATAAAAAAGGCTTGGTCGACCTGCTGTGAGCTCAATCAATGGAAAACATGATGACAAGCATTCCGCACCAAATACAAAATGTAATTATCTTTCAAGAAAAAATAGAAATAGATATGTGCAAAGACTCAATCAAGAAAGAAAAAAATAAGAACCAAGTCATTCAGTAATGGGAAACTGACTTAACCAACCAGAAGAGGAAAATTTTGATGAAGGCATAGGGAAAGGAGAGGAGAGGTAGCGGTGCAGACCTAGGTTACAACATTGGCTCCAACTGGGGATAGCTCATCCCTATGAGGTGATAAGAACCGTAGATCGATGCATTGATACTAAATAACTTCTCTTAGCTTCCATTTCTTACCGTTGTTCTGTCTACCAGCCCTGCATATCTACTACTATCCCTCAGCCATGCATTTTATTGAACTGAAAAACTAAAACTACACCCTAGTGCCTTGTTGGGCTATGGAGTCTTTCTTCTCACACAAATAACTAATCAAAAGAAACAATAAAGAAAAACATATATGGTACAAGAGGGAACTTCCCTCGTCCTTAAACAAAATAGTGTTTCAGGAAGTGCCCATTTACTGGGCCTCCAAATATCTTTGTATCATCTAGATTATGGAGGATAAATGCGTTGTTAGATATCATTTTCGGGATTAACTGCGTAGTGTAAATCCATCTATGTTTAAATGCATTGTTTTTAAGAACTTCAACCACCTTAAAAGGGCCAAACTAGAGGTTGTCAAATTTACCATGCTTGGACTTGTCATCCCTTCTAGCATCCCACCTCAAGACCAGGTCACCTTTCTGAAAAATCTTCTTGTTTATTTTCTTATCAAAGGTTGATTTGATCTTGCTCTGGTATGATTTTTTCCTTTGATCTAATGCTTCTCTTCTTTGTTTAACTTCTATAATATGGAATATTCTCCTTTGGATGTCATTGGGCTCTTCAATCTCTTCCTGCAAGAATTTTAGGACTAGTATACCAAGTTGAGTGGGAAAAACAACATATATGCCATAAACGAGCTGGAATGGTGAGGTTTCCAGAGACTTCTTAGTGTTTATTATGTCATACCATAAAACACATTTGAGTTTAGAGTCCCAAGATTTCTTGTTTTCAGTCAACAACTTCTTAATGATACTGATGAGATTCTTATTTGATGATTCTGCTAGGCCATTTCCTTAAGGGAAATAGGGTGTGGAATGTGTCAAGGAAATGTTATGACTGCGACAAAATTCAATCATGGATTTGGACTTGAATGCTTGGGTATTTTCTATTACTAGCTTACTGGGGAAACCAAACCTAGCAAAAATATTGGTTGCCAGGAAGTTCATGATCACCTTGTCAGTGGAATTCCTAGTGTGCACAACCTCAATCCATTTGGTGAAGTAGTCAGTGTCAGTGAGGATCCACTTTTGTTTTCCACTGGAGGGTGGATTTATCTCTCCTATGAATTCTAACCCCCATTGCTGAAATAAACTACTGGCATTGATAGGTTTTAGGGGCAGTGATAGTAACTTTTGTTTCCTTGCAAACATTTGACATTCATTGTAGGATCTAACAGTGGAAAACACATCAGAGAAAAGGGTGGGCCAATAATATCCTACCCTCAGGATATTGAGAGTTGTGGACTTCCATTGTTGGTGCCCTGCACATACTCCTCTGTGCATTTTTGTTGTGACTTGTTTGGCTTCATTTTCATCAAGGCATTTTAATAGGATGCTAGTAGGATCTCTCCAATACAAGCTCTGGTTTGAAATGCAGAATTTGATAGCTTTCAACTTGAGAAACCTTGTCTTTTCCTTCTTCACATCTGGTGGACATTCAAAATGTTGTATAAAATAGATGATGTTTTTATACCAAGGTGAAGAGGAATAGTTTTCAAATACCTATAAGTTGTCTTGTCCAGGATGCATGATGGGTGCATCTAATTGGGTGAATATTTGATGTAATTCTAGCACCTTACATTTTGACTCTGATAACAACTTGGCCAGTCCTTTCCCCTTTAGCAGCTTGGGGGGATTTATGTACAGGTCATATTCCAACAGTTTCACAATCCATATTCCTCTTTTTCCATCACTGTCTGGTTGGACCAGAATCTCTTTGACACTGTTGCTAGGAACAAAGGTTGTTATGCTAGACTATAGCACATAAACCTTGAAATCTTTGAGTGCTTTTACCAGTGCTTAAGCATTCTTCTCTAATATATCATACTTCAACTCAACATCTCGGAGGGATCTACTGAAAAAGGCTATTGGTTTCTCATGCCCTTCTTCATTTTTCTGCAGCATTACAACAACAATTGTTTCCTCTGAAGAAAAGGAGAAGATGAAGAAATATTCGGTGTAGTCAAGGCTGGCCAATATAGGGGCCTCAACTAAATCTTGCTTGATTTTTTGGAAATCTGATTTTTCCTCCAAGGACCATTTTATCACAACATATTTCTTCAACATGTTAGTAATAGGCTTCACAATTTCAACAAAATTTGGCACAAAACGTCTGAGGAAGTTTATGTTACCAATAAAATACTGGACAACCTTTTTATTTCTTGGGATCTCAATCTCTTGAATGGTACAAACCCTCTTTGGATCGATTTTTATTCCTCTTGATGATATGATGTGGCCTCAGAGCTTCCCTTCTGGCATGGAAAACTAAGACTTTTTAGGATTGAGAGATATTCCATACCTCCTGCATTTCTTGAAAACTTGCTCCAAATGTTGTAAATGTTCCTCATCAGACTTGGAGAAAATGGTGATGTCATCCAAGTATATAACCATAAATTTGTCTTTTTCCCCCATGAAATAAATGTCCATGGCCCTTTGAAAAGTGGCCCCTACATTCATTAGTCCAAAGGGGATCTTGTCATACATGAATGTTCCCCATTGGGTAGTGAGTGTTGTTTTTTCTTTATATTCTTCACAAACTGCTATCTGGTTATAGCCAGAGTATCCATCTAACAAGGAACTTATGTGTGCACCTACCAACCTCTATAAAATATGATCCATCTTGGCAAGAGGGTAATTTTCCTTCAGAAAACACTTGTTGAGATTTCTGAAATCAACACATAAGCGTATCTCCCTGTTTTTCTTCATTACAGGTACTAAGTTGGGCACCCAGTTTGAGTACCTCAATGGTACAATAATCTTTGCATCCAACATTATTTTCAACTCTTTCTCAATTATGGACATTATCATGAGATTAAATTGCCTAATATTCTATTTGAATGTCTTGGAGCTAGTTTTTAGAGGGATCTTCTGTCGGATGATGTCAATGTCAAATGTCTTCAAATATTCATAGGACCAAGCAAAAATATCAGCAAAATTTTTTATGAGAATGACATACCTTTCCTTTTATTCTGCAACTATTGCTTTGTACAACTTGATGATATTGGGACTATCAATGGTTCCAATATTGAAATCTGTTATCTCTTCTTCTTGATTCCTCATGGTAGCTCCTTTCTAAACATCATTATTATCAAACAACATTTCCAATGACACTAGTCCTCTTGGGATGTGATTATTTTTCATCTCCAAAATATCATGACCAGCCACTGTCTTCAACATATGAGATTCTTGTTGATATTCTAATCTCTCATTTTCACCTTCTTGAATTTCTTGATCAATTGATATATTGGGGAATTCATCAATGGTGTGTAGAAATCTCTACAGCTCTAAATCATCACTAAAGACTTTCCAATTCTTTATGTTGTCTGGTATGGATGTTCTATGTTTGATTTCCACCTGATATTTAATATTTGGGCCAATCAGAGGCCTGGAAGTGCTAGTAGATAAGGCCAAAGAATCTACCTTCTGATTCTATTCTCTAGGAATGAAAGAAATTTTAAATGATAGAAAGAAATTATCGATCAGATCTCATACCTCGTTTCTGTATTTCTTGAGACTTTGTTTCTTAGCCTGATATATGTTCCTTACTTGATTAATGATTAACTTAGAATTACCAAAAATTTCCACACAATCAATGGCCATATCTTTGGCAGCCCTCATTCCCAACACCAAAGCTTCATATTCAGCTATGTTATTAGTAGTTTCAAACTCTAGCTTATAAGAGAGGGTTATTACTTCTTCTGAAGGGGAAATAAGCAGTATACATACACCTAATCCTTCCTTTTATGAAGAGACATCGAAATACATTTTCCATACATTGTTTGACTGACTTTTCAATGGATGATCTCTGCGTTGGCTAATTGGCATTTCAGGTTCATCATCATTTAAATGAAAAATAGATGAACCAATCTCATCCTCAACAACATAAATGGGGTGATTTCTTGGGTTATGATGATTACTGACTATGTAGTATAAATTTACCTCTCGGTATAGCCTCCTATGTTCACCTCCAAACATAGGAATGGTGTCATAAGTGAGGTCCATTTGCAATGATCCTCCAACCTTCTTAGCCCAAGTTCTAGATAAGAGCATACCAAAACTTGGGGTAATGTTTTCTACAACAATGTCCATCACTACACTCTTCATCGTTAATTGTGCTATAGAAACCACCATATCCTTTATCAATCCCAAAAATTTTACTTTCTTACAATCAAAGGAGTACATGTATTGGTAAGAATTGGTAATCTCCAGAACTAGTTCTTCCATAACAACTTTGGGCATGACATTGTGAGAGGCTCCTGAGTCTAAAAGACAGTTATGTGGGATCTTATCATGGACATTCAAAGATATATAAAAAGGAAGAGAAGCATCAGATACATCCTCAATGTGTGGACCTATAGTAATGGATGGGTTTTCATCCTGCAAACTTATTACATCAGAAGATACACTAGGAGAAGTTGGTTGCAGAACTTTCATGATAGACTTTTTGAAAGGTTCATTATTCATCAATTATATCAAAGTCACATGGATCTTAATATTTCTCAACTCATGTTCTAGGCTGAAAGAGGTTGTTGGCCTATCAACTTCCTTTATTTCAGGGGTTGCATGTTCAGATGAGGGAGGTGACTGAGATTTATATGACATACCTTAACTTGGATTTGGATTAGGAGGAACTTCAACTTGTTTGTTTTGATCAGCGGTGGTGGCCTTGTAAGCTCCTACTCTCATCCTCAAATCATATTTCTTCTTGGGTTGGCCTTGAATAATTCCCTCATCCCCTATCTGATCATCAAACTGATTTGAAAATTGTGCTACCTCATATTCTTGTTGTGTTAAATGGATGGTATAATAATCAGTTTCATTGAAAAGTATAGCAGTATCATCCACAACATCATTGTCTGCATCCATCTCCTCAATCTGATTGTTTTGGAAAGGAGGCACTACCCTTTGATCATCAACATTTCTCCTTTCTCTCTGCATTATTGGAGGGGCATCATTAGGCCTCCTGAACTGATTTTGATTTATATTTCCATCCCCTTGAAATTTTTTGTTTCGTTGTTTGGATTCCCATTTTTTCTTAGCAATTTTAGAAGTCATATCCTTCAAAGTATTGGTCATTTCCTCAAGTTTTGGATCATATGTGGCTAAGTTAGAGGAGGTAGGGGGATCCTCTCTCTATTTTTTCTTATCTCTATCAGATCTAGTCTTTAGTTTGTCTGATGCCAAAATATTATATTCAACTTCAATGGTTGCTTCCTGCATGGACAACAATGTGGTTGATTTTCTCTCTCTCAAGAGGAGGGAGAAATCTGCATAAAATGCATTGGCATAGTTGATATTGGTAGAGGCTTCAGTTGGTTTGATCTCAATATCTGCAACGAAGGTTGGGGGAAGACCTACGAACCATTTTCTTACTTCCCCATCTAGACTCTGTATGAACAACCTCATCCACACATCTTCATAATCAATGTTAAAGTTGTTTGCAAAGATATAAAATGCTACCAGATGTTCCTCGACAGTTACCTCACCTTCCCCATTATATATTGGTAAATATTTCATGTAATATGTGGTTGGGAAGGAATGCAAGGCTACAGGCATAACTAGGAGTGCATATCTGGCAACAATTATGGCATCCATCCTGTTAACAGCCATGGTTTGAATAATAGGGATCTTCAAATTAGTGGGAGATATAGGGGTGGATGCAGGAATAGATACTAAAGTGGAATCAATAGTTGAATATGTCTGAGCCCATTTGGAATTATGATTCTCAGGGCTATCAAATTCAAGTTGCTTGTGATTGTGATTATACACATGCTCTTTATCTACAACTTTACCCTTGAGGGGGGAAGTATATCTTTGTGCTACAGTGGATTTTCTTAGTTTAATTTATGTCTTAGAGACTAATTTTTTATTCTCATGGTTAGAATGAGCCTTCTTGGCTTTGCTATTTTCAGATTTGGATCCGTTGAATCCCTTTCTAGGCGCCATTATTTCTTCTTTAAATTTTACTTAGTGAAGTCGATAGGTGAAATATGGCAGTATGTCTATGTTTGATCTTTATTCACCATCAAAGGTCAAAGTTGATCAATTTTCATTCTACTAGGGAAAGATATTTTGTTACTATGTTCCCCGGTAGAGGTGCCAGAAGATGTTGGTCCTAAGGTCTGCACCTAATTTCTAAAGGACAAAGCTAGGCCACATATCAGTTTAGAATGATTGTTTCTTTTAATTTTTTGTTGTTTGTTCAGAGGGTTATTCTATCAAGACAAAATAAAGTTTGGGTTGGAAAAATGATATGGATGAGGGTCCTCCTTTCCAGGTGGCACACTAATGATAAACCAGTGAAATAATAGAAAACAAAGGGAAACAACAAACTACTCAATGAATACGTTGTTTCAAGAAGTTAAATACTTAAAATATCATTTCAAGACATTAAACATGTATCAAAAACACAGTTACTCCCATAGGTTTCAAATAAAAACAAATCTTCACCAAAGCATTAGTTGTTTGACAGGTTCCATATCAGTAAAAACAAGTTTTACAATAGTTGAAAGGAAATGAAATGTACTTTGCACAAATCAAAAACTGTATTCAAGATAAGAATAAAAACACATGAAGATTTGAACGAAACACTGTCATCAAGAGTATGTTCACCAAGTAGAGAGATTTAATCCATGCATAGAATAGGTCTAAGAAGTCCTATGTAGTGCTATCTTTTCCCAAAAAATATGACCCCCTAAACATTCAAAGACCCCCTATTTAACAGAGTTGCAGAGGTTCTTGTCCTTAGGGGAATGAGACCTAATTTTAGGTAATTGTTCGTAATTTTTTTTATTAAATTGACTATGACACTAGCATTTAATCAACAAGAGTGGTTATTATCACACACAGAAGACCACTCTTGTCCCTAATGTAAGAAAATGTCAGAATTAATCAACTAAAAACTATTACTGTCTCTGAGACAGAACTGGTGCATGCATTGGAGGACCTGAATTGGCAGAAAATAGGCCTTAGAGTGACAAACCATAGCTCTTTGTTGAGTAATGTCATGTTTGTGAGTTTTTGGAGGCCACTGAAGACAACTGGTTGCATGAGCATATCTCTTCTTGAGGAAGAGGTAGTATGTTGCAGTGTTTTGGAGCTATTCTGCATCGAACTGGGATTGAGACTTAACTATCTGTCTGTGTCTGAGATTTCGGAAGCTAAGTGTACTTTGTATTGACTGTAATTGGCCCTTCTTCTTTCTTTCTTTATGATGAACTGGTCATGAATAGGAAGATAGGATGCATGGAGGTGATAGTTGATATGAGTGGATTTGTATTGCATGGAGGTGAGTGGTGGACAAGTGGCAGGTGGTGAGAGGAGTGAGAGTAATGAGTGGAATGAGTGGAGGTGACGCGATAACCTAATGCCATTTAAGCAAGTGATTGTGGAAGTTGTTGAGGGTGGTTTGGGTCCACACTGCTTTTGGGCCCTCAATCCCCCACAAGCT
>ML778788.1:29267-52063 GCA_009831015.1 Picea engelmannii
ATGTTAAACCCCACGAATTTTTGACGCTCTAAATATGTGAAAACCATTGATCTGATTGGCTTGATGGATCACCACCATCGAACGTTAACCTATTTGTTCCCACAATCTGAGTCCATAATTGACCACTATGGATTGTTGCATTTGTCTATGGGAGTTTCTTGTGCATACAAAAGGCTTGGTCGACATGCTGTGAGATCAATCAATGGAAAACATGATGACAATCATTCCGCACCAAATACGACATGTAATTATCTTTCAAGAAACAATAGAAACAGAGATCTGCAAAGACTCAATCAAGAAATAAGTGAATAAGAATCAAGTCACTCAGTAATGGGAAACTAACTTAACCAACTAGAAGAGGAAAAATTCGACGAAGGCATAGGGAAAGGAGAGGAGAGGCCAGGGTGAAAACCTAGGTTACAACAGAGACAACAACACACTTATTATTTGAGCAAGTGATCACTAGATTTGGATGTCCAAGGATTGTGATTAGTTACCAAGGTACTCACTTTATCAACAATACTATCAGGACTATGACTGAGGAGTTTGAATTCTATCACCAGAAGAGTACACCATACCATCCTTAGGCAAATGGAAAAGTATAAACCTTCAATAAGATACTGGAGAATGCTCTTACTAAGATATGCAATGTCAATAGGGATGATTGAGACTTGAAAATACCAGTAGTATTATGGGAATATAGGCCCACATGTAAGAAGTTGACAAGACAGACACCATTCAGATTGGTGTATGGGAAGGAAGTAGTAATTCCATTAGAATTTATTGTACCTAGTCTGCAAGTAGCAACAATTACCAACATGACAAAAAAAGGAACAACAAAGGAAAGGTTAAATCAACTAATGGAGATGGAATAGGACAAGATTTAGGTAGAATTTCATGAGTAAGTGCAGAAAGAAAGAGAAAAATATTGGCATGACAAACATATTAAGAAGAAGAGATTCAAGGAAGGAGACCTAGTCTTGTTGTATGACAATAAATTTTTCCAATATCCTGGTAAATTTAGAATGCATTGACTAGGGCCCTATGAAGTAAATACTGTCACAGATGGGGGATCTGTACAACTAAATCATCTGGTAGGAACATAATTGAAAGGAATGGTCAATGGGATTCAATTTAAACTATACAAGGACATTTGACATTTGACAAGGAACATCATTGCACCCAAGAAGCTGACACAATAGGGAAATCCCAGTCAGAATTCGGTGCAACAGAAGAAGGGGAGTGCTCCAAAGAAGGATGCATAGACAAGGAAAGAAGGACACTTCCCCAGCGCATGAAACACAAGGAAGGGAAGACACATTGACATAAGAAACTCATTCGGAAGCCACTCCATAAGAAACATGTCCACCCAAACAGTTGATTATAGATACATGGGGGGAACGCAAGAAGGCCAAGGCACATAAGCAGTTTTCTGAGTACACAATTACTGAGGACAATGTCGACCTCGTCGTAGAAAGAGTACAAGATCGTGCAATTGAGGAATTCAAAGTGGCCTAGAACCAACGAGGGAGAATACAAAATGATTTTTCTAACATAAGGTAGGTCCTAAAGAAAATAAAATCAACGTAAAGGCTTGAAATGGGAACAAAACCCTTCCCCAAAGCAACAGAAGTAGAGGCAAGGACCGCACCAAATGAGGAATATACCATTCAGACCATCGCGTAGGTGATTCCATGCTTCCAAGTAACATCATAGATGTTATAAATGGATTAGTTTGTATCCCAGACACCATTGAAGGTTATGTCATAGGTAAAGTTGGTACTGGCAAGGATACCAACCAAGGCATTGTACAAGATTCAATTCAGTATCGCACTGGAAATGCAATCTCACACAAAGACCGATGCGGAGGAATTGCAGGAAACAAAGAATGTCATGGACACCCTGGAATCGGTAGTCAAATAGGTGAATCTCAAATCAAAAGAGGAACACAAACATGCAGATAGAATGGAACAAGGATTGACATCAATTTATAATTGCATCCCAGACAGCGTGCAAGCACCATAGAAGAGAAAAGAGGAGAAAATCAACATGATTATGAAAACCATTGACCATTATAAGCAGGAGATTGAGGATCTTAGAGAAAGTATCAACCCTACAACTCCTCCCGATATCCAATAACAAATAGCACAATAATATGCACTCCAAATATATGATATGGAGAAAGTAGAAAGGGCAGTTGAAGAACTATTTGGAAGAGATGCACAGATATGGATGATCCTAGAAGAGTATGAGAAGGTCCAAAAATGGGACCAGGAAGAGGAAAGAGTCAGCACTGCTATACAAGAGCTCATACAAAGGAATAAAGTGATGAGAATCACACAATTCTTGAAGGGCACTCGGGATATGAAGAATTTGCAGATAGATTGGAATGTAGTGCATATGTAGAAGCAAGAGAGACAAGAGGAACTGGAACGCCTCCAAGAAAAAGGAGCACATATGATCACATAGTTGGAGGAAGAAAATATAAGTATGGTACATGCACAGAAAACGGCCACATCATTGGTCCATGAGGAGATAACAACGCAATCAGTGGAGGCACTAACAAGAAAATCTGCGCAGGTTAAGGAAAGAGGAAGAGAACTAGTAGACAAGTTCCACAGTTTGGAGACAATAATAGAAGGAGTGCACACTAAATAAGTGGCTTAGGATGAGCCACATGTCAGTGATGGGGGCCTTTTAGGAAAATGTCTATTTTGAGAAGAAAGGATGTTTTGAGCATAAGCACAGTTTTGGGGAAAAAGGTCTATTTTTAGAAAGGCCTAATTTTGGGAAAGAAGACCTAATTTTGGAACACATGCAATTGAAGGAAAGAAAGAAGCATGCAAAAAAAGAAGGAAAAGAAGCATGCAAGAGGAAAAACAATGTGGAGTGTAGGAAGTTAGACCTAACCATGTTAGGTTTAGGGTTTTGGATAATTGTAACGGCTATAATCCTAAAAACTAGTATAAATAAGAGCCTAGGAGGTCTAGATCGAGGTTCTTGAATTTTTGGTTGGCTATTCATTAATTATTCAGCAGTTGTAAGTCCTATGTTGATATAGAAGAGTCATGTAGGTTGGGTGTTGAGGGTTATATCACAGTTTGATGAACCTGGTGTGATCTAGTCCACCTCATAGAAGGTCTTAAACCCATTTAGGCTTGTAAGGAGAAAGATGTAATGTGCACAACGCTATATTTTGTAGCAGACCTAATAAAAGAGCAGAGAATCCAGATCTTTGTGGGCGTAGCCCGGGAGGGGGTGAAACATGGTAAAACATTTGATATGTGTGTTGTTTAGTGTATGTTTATTTTATGTCATTGATTGATCTTATTTACCTTCTTTCAATGAGTGATTTATGAATGAATGGTTAAGCTAGATATGCTAGAATGCATGCATGACCTAGAAGATGAATAAATCCTAGGAATATTAAATGGATAAGTTGATGAATGCATGAATAAGTTAGAATACAATCCCATATCCCCACTCAGTCCTAGACTGCAACCACTTGAGCACTGTAGTCCCCCATAGAACTATCTCGGGTGAGACCACATAGTGCACTATGTGTGTTGTGTTGCCTTCTGGTTTACCAAGAGGGCCGATAGTTTTAGAGGGTTTTGTTGCAAACCTATTCATATATGAACCTAGGTCAGCCCAAGAAGTATAAGTGAGAGAAATATTAACCAACAATTGTAGATAAGAAGAAATTGAAGAAACTCTGTGTAAAATAGAGGGTTTGCAACATGTTAATTAAGTTTGCAGTGCAAATTGAACTGGATATTTTTGAAAGATTTGCAAGATTTTCCACGTCTAAGGAGAAAAATATGAGTTGATAGAATAAAAACTCAGACCTAGATAAAACTCAATTGAAAATGGTTTGATCTATCAAGAACACAGAGAGTTTGTAGCACCAGTTTGCAGCACAAATTTGTAATGGATAGTTCCCAGCACATGATTGGCAGTGGATAATGTTGTTGTTTCAAGAGGAAATTGTAAATTTCTCCTTTGGTATAACAAACTTGAAAATGTTTAGGGTTTAGGATACCAATGCTAACCCATTTTTATTTCATTATGATCAACACTATCATGACACCAAGACTCTTACATGGACTAACAAAAGAATGTTTTACTCCTGAACATTTCATGTGCTTACATTGGCTCCAAAGGGGATGGCATGATCCATGTGAGACACCAAGAACATTGCAGTTCTAGTTCCTTATCCATTGGGCTACAAAGTCTTATTTTTTATCTACTACAAACAAAGAAACTAAAAGAAACAAAAATGCTCGTATGATGAGCTTATTCCCCTACTTCTAACCCGATCTCTATCCAATGCAGCCATGCAATGACCTTGTCTACTGATTGAATTCCTTGCATAAAATTTCTTAACGGCAATTCAAATTAAAAATTAAATCAAATCTAAAAACTCATCCACTTTGAAGAACCAATTCCATTGATTTATTCTAGGTAACTCATAAAGGTCTCTTTCTCTGATGTTTCCAACAAAAATTCAAAAGGATCTTGAAGAATACGTCTGAATACCACTTGTTTATTGATAAAAAGGAAAGTATAGCATGTTTCTATAGTTCCTTCTTGTTCACAAGTATAGAGAAACCTACCATTTTCTTTCTTCATTGTATCCTTTTCTTCAAATGTTGATTTTTATTGTTCTATGTTTTCAAATGCAAGATCATTCTCAGAACAAATCGCAACAGTCATGGATGATTTTAAGAATGGAAATTTATTTTAATATTTAGAAACCTTGGCAAATATTACTAATCCTTCATATGTCAACTATAAATGTTTGGTGACATTTTTTAAAAAATATTCAAATTTCTAAGTATTTTATATAATTTTTATAAAATTTTGGCGATTTTTAAGGTAAAATAATTTTATCCTATAGAATTTGGGTGAATCATTTTTAAAATAATGATTTTTGTTTTTGGAAAAACCATGGAAAATTCGCCCATGAGCGAAATTTATCCCCTAAAATCATCCCTGGCAACAGTCAATTATTTTCCTTATCATGCATTTCAACCTCAATTAAATTCTCCATATAGAGAGCCATAGGATCACTAAGAACATGGAAAGGTTGTTTTTGACTTATAATGTTATCCTTATGTTCCAAAAAACTTTTGTGATTTTGCTGCTCAACTCTTTCTACTCTATAAGCAACTTGAAATTTTTCTTTCAAAATCTTAAATGAAGAAAAGAATAAGGGAAATGACTTACCTCCAACTAAGTCACAATTTTCTCTATGATAGAGGTCATAACTGTCATAAATGGGATGAATGTTTTCATAAGACTGTTGAAAAGAATCCTTTTCTGGATGAAAGGATATTTCTAATGTTTTTTGGAAATCACCCTCATCATAGTTATTGTACTCATCGTATATAGGTAAACAAAAGTATTCTTGAAGATAATAAATAACAAAATTAGAGAAAACATCTTTCTCCTCAATAGGATGCTCTTCCAACTCCTTCTCATGGAATCCTTCTTGTTCATGTTCATTGTGAGCTATTTCTGCATTCCAATCCTCATCCTTAACTTGATCTAAAAAATTTCCACAAGATTTAAGATTGTCTTCAACCTCTCGAGCATCAATGAACATTTGTTTGAAGGTGAAAAACCTCCTTGCTAGGAGAAGAAGAGACAAATATGGATGAAGAGTTGTTATATAACACAGTCTAGCAAAAAATTCAAGAGGTTGGATATCTAAAGGCATGTTGCAATAAAAACGATTAAATCTCCTATTGAAAATACCAATAGCTTCATCCTCCCCTCTTTTCAAATCGTAAAAATCAACAAAGTATTGGTCAAGAGATTTTTTCTCTCCCCCGTGCCTTGAAAATGCACCAAATAACTCATCCCACAAACCAATGGAACCAACCTCTAGTTTGTTAAACCACAAAGCATCATCTCCAACCAAATATTTGGAAAATAACCTCATAACAACATCCTCATGCATGATTTCCAAATTGTCAAAGACATTTTGAAAAGTTCCCAAATGATTTTTTGCTATAATATGATCTTCTCCAACAAAAATAAGGAGACATTCTAAAAAATTGGGAGGGTAAGGATGAATATTAGATGACAGTTTTAACGGTTTAAACAATTTTTCTCTTTTTTTGGATTGGACATCAGTAGGTTGAAAGTGAGGTTCAATGGATTGATTGCAAATTCTAGAAGTGGTGGTAGACGATGGTACTATGATCAGAGAAGGTGGTGAATCAGTTGTAGTATTCACATGGTTACAGGGTTGATCATGTTAAGGAAGGCTTTGAATACAAAAATAATTCTCATATGTTTCATATGAAGGACTAGTGTCAACATCAACTATGAAGAAGAATGCAAACCTTCTTATTTCAAAGAGGGGTATACAATAGTAGGCTTATGGTCATCATAGTAAACAAAGCAAATGATGATTGTCCTGATATATGAAGAAAAGGACAAGAAAGAACTAATAAAAAAGAATATGATCTCTTGAAGAAAACTTATATTTTGATACCTTGACTTCTCGTGTCTTCCTTCCATTTTTTGTTCGAGCTCATTCCTCAGTGGAGTCCTATAACTTTCTTTGAATCACCAACAATTTATTCAAATGTGTGGAGTCACCATGGTGAAAAATTTCATTATGTTGTCTCACCAATCCTTGCTCACCATCAAGAACTGGTAGTAATCTGTGTCATACATCCCAAGGAATATCTTCAACTTCGTCCCCGGAAACGATGCCACAAATGTTAGCACCAAGAGTTTATATTAGGCTTCTTTAAGAAAAATCCCAGTACCCATTAGAATATAAATGTTTAAAACAAATTTATACTTGAGTGGATGAGAAAGACTGAGTAAGAATAGGAGAGGCCAACAAACTGTATGCAGAAGTATTCCAATGGGCATGGAGTCAAAACATCCTATAGATCAAATGAAATCAAATTGTATACCAAAAAAAATGGATATATAATGATGAGTAGAAGCATAGGGAATATGAAAAAAGGAAGAACATCTATTTTATAAAGATCCTTTCTACAAACACATTAAAGAGTGCTTAAACAATAAAGAATGATTAATAGGCAAGGTACATCATATCTTTTTCTTCTCATGAATCCATCAATCAACGGCAGCTATGATCCTCAAAGACTGCAATCTATTTAAGAAATAAGATAAGGTAGAATGAAAAAAGATAAAAACAACATTTGATAAACAACTTCATGAATCTTAAATGGCATAAATGTTGATTAGAAACATGCCCTCATGCTCACAAACAAGCATCTAAACTTCTCCTCCAACTCTCTCCTCTCTTGAATCATGAATCCAACCCTTTCCTTTTCAAAATCTCCTTCATATATAGTGAATTATATATCTCTAATATAAGGAGGTTCAAACCAAGGAGCTACCTAGGATCCTCCTCCATTTAGGAGTTTGTTACAAAACATTCCAACAAAAACATAACAAATTCCTATTTTTGGGGATCTTGTCTATTGTGATAAATTCCTTTTGAAACTGGTCATGTTGTTGATCTGGTGATAGAAAACATGTCCCTCATGTCAAACTACCTCCTAGGAAACCATTTGAACAACCTCATATAGGTGGCATCCCTCCTACAACTCATATTTATGAAACTGTTAGAGTTCGCAATGACTTTGACAATAGGCGCTGCAAACTTTCCTGTAGGTGATGTTTTCAACTTTTCTCCCAAATGACGAACTGGGTCAGGCTAAATTCTTGTCAGCAAGTCTATGATATTATGATCCATATACACAAAATATTTCAGAAGAAACTAGATCAGAATTTAAAATTTATGATGAAAAAATGACTATGTTGTGTACTAATTTGCTGCAAATTGTCCCAAAATACCAGTTCATTGCGCCTTTGACAACACAAGCTGCAAACTTTCTTGTACATGCCTATTTACATTTAAAAATTATTTTGACTTTTAAAACTTGCTCAACAAGCTTGGAAATAATTCCAGACCCTTCTACAAGATTCTTGGAAAATAAAGTAACCTTGGAGAAATCATATGAATATGGTAACCTTAGCTCAAGATCCAAAATCATTACTTCAGTTATAATCATATGCATAGAAACACTTTGAGGATGAACAAGATTCAATTAGGAGGTGATAAAAGAAGAAAATAAATCCAACTTGGATCAAAACTGCAGATAAGAAGAAATTGAAGCATCTCTGTGTAAAACAGAGGGTTTGCAACGTGTTGGCTAAGTTTGCAGTGCTAGTTTGCAATGAAAAATGAACTAGATTTTTATGAAAGACATGCAATATTTTCCACATATGAGGAGACAAATATGATTGTATAGGTTAAAACCTCGGACCTAGCTAAATATCAAATGAAAAGGGTTTGATCTATCAAGAAAATAGAGAGCCTACAATTCCAGTTTGCAGCGCAGATTTGTAATGGACAGTTCGCAGCATAGGGTTGGTAGTGGATAATGTTGTTGTTGCAAGAGGAAATTGTAAATTTCTCCTTTGGTATAAAAAACTTGAAAATGGTCATGGTTTAGGATACCAATTCTAACCCCTATTTATTCCATGATGATGAACACTATCATGACTCCAAGACTCTTACATGGACTAAGGTGAGAACTTTTTATTCCTGAACATTTCATGTGCTAACATTGGCTCCAGCGGAGATGACATGCTTCCTTTGAGCTGCCAAGAACATTGCAGTTCCAGTGCCTTATCCATTTGGCTACAGATTATTATTGTTGATCTACTGCAAACAAAGAAACTAAAAGAAACAAAAATGCTCCTATGATGAGCTTATTTCCCTACTTCTAGCATGATCTCTGAGATGCTTGATGAGGTGAAATAAAAAATCTAGTGCAACCATGCAAGGAACTTGTCTACTAATTGAATTCCTTGCATAAATTTGCTTAATGTAAATTCAAATTGAAAATTAAATCCAATCTAAAAACTCAACCACTTTGAAGAACCAATTCCACTGACTCATAAAAGTCTCTTTCTCTGATGCTTCCAACAGAAATTCAAAAGGATATTGAAGAATATGTGTGAATACCAATTTTTAATCAATAAAAAGTAAACGACATCCTGTGTCTATAGTTCCTTCATGTTCACAAGTATAGAGAAACCTATAAGTGTATTTCTTCACTGTATCCTTTTCTTCAAATGCTGATTTTTCTTGTTCTAAGTTTTCAAATGCAAGATCATTCTCAGAACAAATGGAAATAGTCTGATTATTTTCCTTATCATGCATTTCAAACTCAACAAAATTCTCCATATAGAGAATCATAGGATCACTAAGAACATGGAAAGGTTATTGTTGACTTATAATGTTATCCTTATGTTCCAAAAAACTTGTGTGATTTTGCAACTCAACTCTTTTTGCTCTATAAGCAACTTCAATTTTTTCTTTCAAAATCTTAAATGAAGAAAAGAATAAGGGAAATGAATTACCTCCAACTATGTCACAATTTTCCCTATCATAGAGGTGATAACTATCATAAATGGGATGAATGTTTTCATAAGACTGTTGAAAATAATCATTTTCTGTATGAAAGGATATTTCTAATGTTTTTTTGAAATCAACCTCATCATAGTTATTTTACTCATCATATATAGGTAAACAAGAGCCTTCTTGAAGATCATAAATAACAAAATTAGAGAAAACATATAGCTTCTCAACAAGATGCTCTGCCAACTCCTTCTCATGGCATCCTTCTTATTCATGTTCATTGTCATCTATGTTTGCATTCCACTCCTCATCCTTAACTTGATCTGAAAATTTTTCGCAGGGTTTGAGATTGTCCAACCTCTTGAGTATCAATGAACATTTGTTGCAAGGTGACAAAAATCCTTTCTAGGAGAAGAAGAGATAAATCTAGATGAAGATATTTTGCATAGCATAGTCTAGCAGTAGCTTCAAGAGGTCGGATATCTAAAGGCATGCGGCAATAAAAACCCTGAAATATTCTGTTGAAAATGGCAAGAGCTTCATCCTCCCCTCTTTCAAAATTGTAAGACTTAGCAAAGTGTTGTTCAATAGATTTTGTCTCTCCCCGATACCTTGAAAATACACTGAATAAATCATCCCATGAACCAATGGAACCAGCCTCTAGATTTTTAAACCACAAAGCCATATCTCCAACTAAAGATTTGGAAAATAACCTCATAACAACATCCTCGTGCATGATTTTTAAATTGTTAATGACATTCTAAAAATTTCCCAAATCCCTCTCAGTTATAATATGATCTTATCCAACAAAAAGAGGTAGATATTCTAAAAACTTGAGAGGGTAAGGATGAAGAGTAGATGGCATTTTTAAGGGTTTAAACATTTTTTCTCTTTTTCTAGACTGAACATCAGTAGGCTGAAAGTGAGTTTCAATGGATTGATTTCCAATTCCAACAGTGGTGGTAAAATATGGTACTATGATCATAGAAGGTGGTGAATCAGTTCTATCATTCACATAGTTACAAGGTTGATCATGTTTAGGAAGGATTTGAATACAAAAATGATTCTCATATGTTTCAGATGAAGGACTAGGGTCAACATCAACTATGTAAGAAGAATGCAGACCTTCTTTTTTCAAAGATGGATATACAATAGTAGGATTATGGTCATCAGAGTAAACAAAGAAAAGGATGATTCTCCTGATGTATGAAGGAAAGGACAAGAAAGACCTGATAAAAAAGAATATGATCTCATGAAGAAAACTTATATCTTGATACCTGGACTTCTTATGTCTTCCTTCCATTTTTTGTTTGAGCTCGTTCCTCGGTGGAGTCTTGTAACTTGATTTGAATCACCAACAAGTTCTTCAAATGTGTGGGGTTTCCATGGTGAAAAATTGCAGTATTTTATGTCACCAATCCTTTCTCACCATCAAGAACTGGTAGTAATCTGTGTCATACAACCCAGGGAATATATTCAACTGCGTCGCTGACAACGAATAAAAAAAATGTTAGAACCAGGAGTTTATATTAGACTTATTTAAGAACAAACCCAGTACCCATAAGAATATAAATGGTTAAAACAAGTTTATACTTGAGTGGATTACTAAGAATGAGTAAGAAAGGGACAAGGAAACAAACTTTCTCCAAAGGCATTCCATTGGTAATGGAGTCATAACATCCTACAGATAAAAGGAAATCAAATTGTATACCATAAAAAAGGGATATATAATGACGAGAAGAAGCATAAAGAATATGAAAAAAGGAATAACATCCATTGTACAAAGATCCTTTATACAAAAATATTAAAGAGTGCTTAAAAAATAAACAATGATTAGTAGGCAAGCTACAACACATCTTATGTTTCTCATGAATCCATCAATCAATGGTAGCTATGATCATCAAAGACTACAATCTATTTAAGAAAGAAGATAAGTTAGAATGACAACAAAGAAAAACAACATCTGATAAACAAATTCATAAAATCTTCAATGGCAGAAATGTTGATTACAAGTAGGCCCTCAGTATTACAAATAAGTAGCTAAACTGCTCCTTCAGCTCTCTCCTCTCTTTGATCATGAATCCAACCCTTTCCTTATCAAAATCCCCTTCATATATAGTGAATGATCTCTCTCTAATATAAGGAGGTCGAAACCAAGGAGCTACATAGGATCCTTCTCCATTTAGGAGTCTATTACAAAAGATTCCAACAACGTAACAAATTCCTATTTTTTTGGATCTTGTCTATTGTAATAAATGCCTTTTGAAAAAGGTCATGTTGCTTGATCTGGTGATAGAAAACATGTCCCTCATGTCCAAATACCTCCTAGGAAATTGTTTGAACCCCTCAAATAGATGGAATCCCTCCTATAGTTCATATTTATCAAAATGTTAGAGTTCATAGTGCCTTTGATAGCATGCGCTGCGGACTTTCCTGTAGGTGATGATTTCAACTTTTCTCCCAAATGACAAACTGGGTCTGGCTGAATTTTTTTCAGCAAGTCCATGATATTATAATCCATCTCCACAAAAATGTTTAGAAGAACCTAGATCATAATTTAAAACTTATGATGAAAAAATGACTTTGTTGTGTACTAATTTGTTGCAAACTATCCCAAAATACCAATTCACAGTGCCTTTGACAGCATGCGCTGTGAAATTTTCTATAGGTGCATGTCTGCATTTAAAATGTATTTTAACTTTTAAAACTTGCACAAAAATCTGGGAAATCCTTCCAGAACCTGCTACAAACTTCTTGGAACATGAAGTAACCTTGGAGAAATCATACGAATTTGGTAACCTTAGCTCAAGACCCAAAATCATTACTCTGGTTATAATCATATGCGTATCAAAAGTTTGAGGATGAACAAGATGCAATTAGGAGGTGAGAAAAGAAGAACATAAATCCAACTTGGATGAAAATTGTTGATAAGAAAAAATTGAAGCAACTCTATGTAAAACAGAGGGTTTGCAGTGCGTTGGTTAAGTTCACAACACCAATTTGCAACGAGAATTGAACTAGATTTTTATGAAATACTTGCAAGATTTTCCACGATTGAGGACAAAAATATGAGTTTATAGGTTAAAACCTTAGACCTATATGAATCTCAACTGAAAAGGGTTTGATCTATCAAGAAAATAGAGAGTTTGTAGCGCAGATTTGTAATGGATAGTTCGCAGTGCAGGGTTGGCAGTGGATAATTTTGTTGTTGCAAGAGGAAACTATAAATTCCTCCTTTGGTATAACAAAATTGAAAATGGTCAGGGTTTAGAATACCAATGCTAACCCCTATTTATTTCATGATGATGAACACTATCATGAAACCAAGACTCTTGCATGGAATAAGATCAAAAGTTTTGACTCGTGAACATTTCATGTGCTAACATAAGTATCAATTTTTTGATACCACATCCTTGGTGATTGTTTTAAACCATACATGGACTTGTTGACACTTGAATCCATCAATATTGAAATGAAAACCTCATGAGGATGTGAATCCTCCTACATTTTTATAGAGGTGGTACTCCTTTATCTAAGATTTTTAAAATGTGGGACTTTTAAAGAAGTATGTCAGAGGAAAATAGAATGGATATAACAGAAAATGGAAAATATTTTTATTTTTCTTTTAAAAGAGAGTTCCTGAGAATGGCCTAGGAAACACACATGCATTCATACATTTAAAGAAAATAAATAGAATTCCTCACATCCATCATAGTAGGGCTAGAGATTTCTGATCACATAAAAAACTAAAAGAAAATTAGCTGCATGCATAAGAGAACTTTGAAAGAGTAATTCATGGGAAGATAAAAAGGATATAACGATATATCAATCTCAAATACTTTATATTTAGAGAAAACTAGGTTACAAAGTACAGTCAAGATTGTTCCCAAAATAGCTCTCCTGGAATTTCTAAAAAATATATAGTTCAATACATATTCTCTGAAATTAAAATGTGTTTGTCATAATGAATAGGATTGGGGCTCCCACAAACCATAAAGAAAATATGTATAATAATGAAGTTCGTAGAAAGAATAAAGTGGGAAGAAGAAGGAAGCAAGACCTGGAAAGAATAAAAAAAAAATATCAGTCTTCGGTTAAACCTTTCTATTTAAAGAGGTGGAGTAACTGGATGAAGATCTTGATCAAGATAGAAAGATGTGATCAGTATGAACTTACTATGATGGTATCTCATGGTTTTTCACTTTCTCACTGATTTCATTTTATGGCTTTCCTCGGTGGTTACAGGAATCGTCTCAATCATCCTTTTCCCTTCATTGGTGATCTTGTCGACAACCTTTTTGAACCACTCCTCGATGTGGCTCCTCATTAGTGCCACATTGATTTCATGTTGGATTTTTATATTGAATATTTCACCTTCCAAGTCCCTTAGATCAATAGACATGTTCCGTAATGCTTCTTCAATATCTTGATTTTTGATCGAATAATCAACTAGCCAATTTTTCACGTCATCTTCACCATATTCAAGAATGCCATAGAATTTTTCAAATGACAACCCTTTAAAGATCTCAACTTGTTCATCAAATGCTTTCTTGGTTAAGAACAACTAGTTGAGTATCAATTTTGGGTCTTGGACCTCATTGGTGCTGCTAGCTAAATCCATCTCAGTTAGCTTCTTGAATAATTCCTCTCTTCTAGTTAAGGCATGGCTACATGATTGAATAATACCATTCAGGTTTTTTACCTTTTCCTTCTAGCATGTGCTCAGTTGTTTTATTCAGTTTAGAGAAGGGAGATCCTAGTCTCTTCTTCTCAATTATGTCATATTAGTAAATTTAACAACAAAGTGTACAACCGCATCAAGGTAGACACCTTACTTGTTTTTCAAATCTACTTGAATATATTCATGAAAAGCGCGTACTCTCATTCCAAAAGAGACCATGCTCTTTGACATCTCCCAAGCCTTTATTATTAACTCCATTATTTTCCGCATAGCCTTGGGTTGATGTGAGAAGGATTTTTGATCCTTTTAACTTTGTCATAGGTGTGGTAGGCACAATCATTTCTAAAGGACTAGCAAGTACTGGAAGGGGCATTAAAGCTTCCTCCAATTCTTTGATTTTCTCCTTTAACCTGACATTCTCCGCTTCAAGGCCTTCAATAGATATGTCTAGAGAATCTCCAATTTCTTAGTGTATATGGGAAATTTGGCAAGGCTACATGTTTCATAGGTTTATATATGAACGATATTTCCCCTTCTTATTATTTACATCTCTTTTCTCAATAATCAAATTTTTGGATTCGTTGTCAAAAACAGTGCTCTGAAATGAAAAAGAATCTTCTATGTCGAAAGTCTCGGTCTCAATTATTTCCATCTAAGGGTTCTGGTGAGTCATGTTCTCCAGATGGCTGACGTTGGGGAACACTTTCGTGATGTCAATTTCAAGTTCCATATCCTCAAGGGAGAGATCGTGGATATCACTTTCTCCCCGAGGTCCCTCCTCTTCTTGCACAATGTTTTTTCTTTTCTTCCTCAAGGGAAGTTTATGAGAACATTCAATTTTGTTGGAAGGAGGGTTATTATATCCTCCTCCACCTAAAGAAATATGGGTGAATTTATTACTTGGGTAGGCCATTGGAGCGTTGCTCTGAAATGTTGTACTCTTTGGCATGAAAGTCGGGGAGTGGGAACTTTTCTCACCTGGCCCTTTTCTTCTCTAGTTGTACGGTTCATTGGTGTTGAGTATTGTATCTAGGTCATTGGTGTCATGAGTGGGAGTGCTTGAGGCATTATCTCCATATTCATTCAAAATAGTGTTAATGAAACAATTGATGAACCAACAACCAATAAATGTTCTACAAAAATACCACTAGGGTTGAACCCTTTTAATTTTACAGCATATTTTAAATTGAGGTTGTGGAAGTGGAATGAGAGTTCATCAATCTTGTTCATATTTCTGAATATGAAATTCCTAACTTTCCAATGCAGAGGTATGAATTTTTTTTTCTCTTTTCATGGAAAAAATACAACCAATAGGTGTACTGCCTTGCTATCTCAGCAACAAACATTTTATCAGATATGTGGCACGAAAGGAAAGAAGGGTTTTCGTTGGATCCAAAAATCCTTATAATGTTATAATTTTCCATTTGTTTTAGTGTCCCCTTCCTATCCAAGATATTACTCTCCTAGTTAGACATCTGAGGAGAGTTCTTTCCAAACAACACTTCTTTAAAAACTGAGACAAAATCATTAAAGACTTCATAAAAAATTTGGGAGGCCTTGTGCCTCCACAATGTTTGGTACCATAAGGTTACTAGGTCGAATTCATCGTTTACCTTTGATCCATATGTATATCGGTGGCCACCCACCTTTTCCAACTGGCTCAAAACAGTTTTCTAGCAATTGTGGCAATTTACTATTTTTAGCAGTTTTCACTTCCGAGGCCATTTTGAGGGCCTAAATGAAGGTTTTTCAGGATAAATATTCTCAATGATATCCTACTAAATAATTGAGTCCCCCAAATGAATCTCCTCAATGATACCTTTCCAATGGGCTAGCATACACCTAAAACGGAGATCGTATGCAAAAGTTACGACCCTGGGAAGTTAATATACTAACTTTCCCAAATGGGGCCCACATGAATTTTGGCGTTTCATCTCCTAGGGTTAGGTTTTTGGATGTCTAGGGTTTTTGGAATTCCGTTTTATTGTAAAATGAATTCATAGCCTCAATTTTAATCATCTTCTTATGAATGAGCGTAGCCGTCACATCTCTTCTCAGAGATAAGCCGCCACCATTCCAACAAGCTTGTTTCCACTGCATTTTATAGTTTTAGCTTATTTCATTATTGAATAGAAAACTAGTTTTACTATATCTCTATTATTTTGTGTTAAGAATATATTAATAATATGTATTCATTTCTTTCTTCTCATAAAATTTGGATTAGTGGTATAAGAGCAGTCTACTCCTTGTCGTCTTAATGCATGTCCCCAACGAGGTCAGAGTACAAAGAGTTGGGTCTTGAGCTTGTTTCTCTTGAGGACAACATCTATCACATGCCCAAGTGACCTCTCATGGAAGGAGAAAATAAATATGATGGGACAGGAGATCCTTTCAAACTATTGATTGAGGAAGCCCTCAGACAACAGAAGGACAGAGAAAAGATGGATAGTATCAGGACAGCCAGTCCAAGCCGCAAGCAAAGGACACTGGAAAGACAAGAAAGATATCGGGAAGTGGTGAGACTTCCATAAGATCCCTTGGCATAAAACTGTTGATTGTCAATCAAAGAAGTCACTGGTGGTCAAAGTGAAAGCCTCTAAATCAAATGTGGATTTTGACTCTGATCCAGAACCAAAAAGGGGAAGATGGATCATTGACGCGAAACCCAATGCCATCATTGCTACCACCAAGCTCTATCCTGGTGAACCAGATGAGCAAGAAGAAGGAGAGCGCCTCTTCCATTAAAAAATGTAGGTAAAAGGTACCCCGCTCCACTTCATCATTGATATTGGTAGCCAGAAGAACCTCATCTCTACATAGGTCATCAAGCGGCTGGCCCTGCCCATAATGCCTCACTCACAACCCTACACCTTTGTATGTCTCTGCCAAGGAAGCGATCTCCACGTCAGTCGATAGTGTCAACTATCATATGACATCAAGCCCTTCAAAGATGAGGTATTGTGTGATGTTTCTCCTCTCAAAGTTTGTGATTTTCTTTTGGTCCAACCTTGTTTATAGAAACATCATGTTGTATATGAGTCTAGGCCTCTTAGTGTTATTATTACTTTGAATAGGAAATTGTACAGGATACCTGAGGCAGTCCCACCTAGTGCTATTTCCTTGATATTTGATAAGCAATGTAGGAAGATCATCTCTCAGACAGGGAAGTTTGTCTTCTTCATGATTCACTCTCAGAATAAGAAAAATATCACAGCCACATCCAGGGTCTCTGCATCTGACCTCTCCACACAGTAGAAGCAAGTAGATAAGTTCATGGAAGAATACTCATATATCTTCTCCTCACCTATAAATGTACCTTTGTACTACCAGGTCAAGCACCCCATCGATCTAACCCCCTGTGAATCGCTGCCCAATGGGCCAATCTATTGTCACTCTCTATTAGAGAATAAGGAGATCAAGTGACAAATCCAAGAACTTCT
This sequence comes from Picea engelmannii, assembly GCA_009831015.1. Taxonomy (NCBI): domain Eukaryota; kingdom Viridiplantae; phylum Streptophyta; class Pinopsida; order Pinales; family Pinaceae; genus Picea; species Picea engelmannii. The sequence goes on from ML778788.1 coordinate 46,813, forward strand.
CCATAAGGGGCACATCCATCCCAGCTCATCACCTTGTGAGCCCAATCATGCTGGTATAGAAGAAAGATGGAGCCTGGTGACTTTGCATTCATTATCGGGCTCTAAATAAAATTATAGTCAGAAACCTGTACCCGATCCCCCGAATCAGCAACCTCCTTGATCAACTCATAGGGGATAAATACTTCAGTAATATTGATCTAAAGTCTGGCTACCACCATGTCCCGATAGAACAGATAGATGTATGGAAGACCACCATCAAGTCAAAGGAAGGCCTTTTTGAATAGTTGGTCATGCCCTTTGGTTTGAAAAATGCTTCGGCCACTTTCAGGAGGATGATGGACGATATCCTGCGACCATTCACCAATAATTTTGTAGTGGTGTATCTGAATGACATTCTCATGTACAGAAAGAATTGGGTCGAACACTTGCAGCATATTTAGCAGGTTCTGCACACCCTGTAGCAGCACAAGCTATACACCAAATTTGGAAAAATGCTCCTTCAACATGGACAGGGTCCATTACCTAGGCTACATCCTTGATCATCATGGTGTACATGTGGATCCAGCCAAGATCTAAGTCATCCATGACTGGCCAACCCCAACCACACTGACTAAGATTCAGAGCTTCTTGGGCCTTTCCAATTTATACTATAGGTTTGTGTTGGCATTCTCCCATATTGCATGGGCCCTCAACCAAATCACAAGGGGTGGTGGTAAGGAAAAAATTGCATGGGGCCAGTCCCAACAGCAAGCATTCGATGATTTGAAGTAGCACTTGTGCTCATCCCCAGTACTTTCACTACTAGACCTGCAACATCCCTTTGATATCAAGACAGATGCTTCAGACTATGCTGTGGGTGTCATTCTCACTCAGCACGACCACCCCATGGCCTATCATAGTGAGATACTATCTGATGTTATCCGTAAGTACCCTAATTACGACAAAGAAATGTAATCCATTGTGAAATCCTGCTTCCAATGGAGACATTACATTCTTGGGAAGGAGACAGTCATCCACACTGATCATAAGCCACTACAGTTTATGCAAACACAAGGAAAATTGCAAAATGACCACCATCAAAAGTGGTCCACATACTTGCAGTAATTCCACCTCAACATCAAGTATAAAACAAGAAGCACCAATCGCATCATTGATTGCCTCAGTAGACCACCAGTCGTGACACTCACCATGGTGCTAGACTCTTGCAGCCATGAGACCTCGAGATGGCCCCAACTCTATGAGACAGACTCGAACTTCTCCACCACCTACCAAATGTTGGGTGCAAATATAGTTGTCGATAATTTCTATCTTCAGGATGGGTTGTTTTGTCATCTTGGCCATATCTGTATTCCATCAAGAAAGCGAGCGAAGTTGATCTAGGAATCTCACTAAAATCAGGTGGGAAGACACTTTGGCATTGAAAATACAATGGTGATGCTACATAAACATTTCTACTGGTCGAAAATCTGATAGAAGGTCAACAAGTATATCAGGTCTTTCACTACCTATGTCATTGTCAAACCAACCACTACAAAACAGGGCTTGTACACCCCTCTACCTACTCCTAACAGGCCATGGGAATCTATCTCAATGGACTACATGTTGGGCCTCCCATCCACCAAGCGGGGAAATGACTATGTTTTTGTGGTTGTTGATTGTTTTTCTAAGATGGTGATTCTGGTTGCCTGCAAGAAGAGCATCACAGTAGAGGACATTGCCAAGCTATTCTTTGAATGGGTCTGGGTACATTTTAGACTCCCACAAACCATTGTCTCAGATAGGGAAATTCAATTTCTTAGCACATTCTGGTCCAACCTCTAGTCATTGTTGGACACCAAGCTAACCAAATCCACGGCCTTCCAACCCCAAATAAATGGCCAAACTGAGGTCGTAAATCGAATGGTTGTGCATATCCTTCACATGTATAATTCAAACCACCCTCGCACATGGGATGAGAACCTTCCCTATATCTAGCATAGCTACAACTGAGCCCTACATAGCTCAACTGGCCACAACTCCTTTCAGGTGGGGTTGGGATTCCAACCATTGGGTCCCATAGATGTTTCACTTCCCCTTGTGGTCACCTCGACCGAATCATATCCTATTCCAAATGAAGCTGACAAAGCCACCCGATTCATTGAGTGAATCCAGCACATCCGCCAATAGGTTCAGGATATTCTATAGAAGTCCAATGACAAGTACAAATAGTGCCATGATCAACATCGGGTGCCACATAAGTTTCAATTGGGAGACAAAGTTTGGTTTCACTTGCAAAAAGAACACCTTACAGGACCCCATTGAAAGATTTTCCCAATCCAATATGGGTAGTAAACCATCACCAAGGTCATGGGGGATAATTATTTTGAGCTCAACATTCCTCCTTTCCTTGGCCTGCACCCAATGTTAAACGTGGATATCCTTTGCCCTTATTTCCCACCATTATTGGACACCTCAGACCTAGCAGAACAACCGACAACAACAGAGTTCAACCTTGAATTCATCCAACAGGAATCCAATGATCATATTTTGGACACACATATCAAGGGAACTCGACAGCAAAGGATCCATCTTTATCGAGTCATCAAAGCAGGGCAGCTCCTGCACCAAGGCAAGTGGCTCACCCAGGGCCAAATTCAGCAGAAATTTCCTCATTTGATGGGGGAAATCAAAGAAATGGATACCATTGATTCCTAAGGAGGGAGGATTGATCGATATGTATATCGGTGGCCACCCACCTTTTCCAACTGGCTCAAAATAGGTTTCTTGCAATTTTGGCAATTTACTATTTTTTGCAGTTTTCACTTCTAGGGCCATTTTGAGGGCCTAAATGAAGGTTTTTCAGGATTGAGCTTCTCAAAGATATCCTATGGAATAATTGAGGCCCAAAAATGAATATCCTCAATGATACCTATACAATGGGATATCATATTCCTAAAACGAAGATCGTATGCAAAAGTTACGACCCTAGGAAGTTAATGTACTAACTTACCCAAATGGGGCCCACATGACTTTTGGTGCTTCATCTCCTAGGGTTAGGTTTTTGGATGTCTAGGGTTTTTGGAATTTAGGTTTATTGTAAAATTCCTTCAGAGCCTCATTGTAATCATCTTCTTGAGAATAAGCACAGCCGTCACATCTCTTCTCAGAGATAAGCTGCCACCATTCCAACAAGCGTGTTTCCGCTGCATTTTACAGTTTCATCTTATTTCATTATTGAATAGAAAACCAGTTTTACTGTATCTCTATTATTTTGTGTTAAGAATCTGTTAATAATCTGTTTTCATTTTTTTCTGCTCATAAAATCCGTATCAACCTTCTTGCAAACAAATAATCTTGGGAACTGACAGCAATGTGCTATCGCGAAAACCAAATAAGATGACATAAATAATTTTGTATCCTTCTTGTATTGTGCCAATTGGGAAATTATTTCAATGGAAAACAACTTACCCCAATCAAATATGGCTTGTTCCTTGACCATAAAATAAATAATGTAAAGAATCATCCACGAGATGTTGGCCCTAGTTTCCTTTCCTATTATCCTTGTAAAAATCCATGTAATTTCCCGGAAGGGATTTTTAAATGAGACAACCTGCATTCTTGTGATGTCCTCGGGGATGGCTGCTAGGTTCTCTAGGAATTCAAGTAAGAGGTCGAGTCCATTGTCATTATTTTTTAAGAAATCCCTACAATCTTCAGCTTTGAAGGTGAGCATTGGCTCGGGAAGCCTCAACATATTACAGAAAATCTGAGGTGATAGAGAGACAGGGGATTGGTCTCGCAACTGGATGATCCATTGTCTTGGAATGTATCTCTCAGCACACCAGGTGACAAAATCCTTACAACCAAAAACTTTCAGGAGACACCCTGCGTGCGCAATTCAAGACGTCCAAATTATTTCCTTCTAGGAACAAGAGGATGAATAATAGGAATATGCTTTGGAACACTAAAAAATATGATCCTCACGCTAAAAACTATTCAGTGTATCTCCACAAAACTATTGTCGAGTCATTTCCATAAGTCGACGAGAACGTTCCCTTGCTCCAAATTATGTTAGGAATGAATGTTGGAGGGAGATGATATAATCCTTCGTAAATCTTGTTTTAATGTGCTTTAATAGGAGATTTCCTCAAGACTTTCTCTTATTAATGACCATCCCTTTGAACCTATATGGTAATTTGTTAGCATTAAAAGCATATTAATTGTGCATTGGGAAAGGCACGAGGGTGACAGGGATGAACGGGGGCAATATGTGACTTGAGATTTTTGTGAACCCACAAACTTGAGAGCCCGCGATGGTATGAGGTGCGAAATTGGATAAGTGTGGGATGGTGTGACGGTCAGATGGATTCATGTGGAAGGAATGAAACTTAGGAATCTTGGGGAGTTCGAGGATCGAAATGTAGATCGCGGAACTCTTTGGTTCAATGTGTCTATCATGAAACACGAGAACATGAAAGCTTGATCTCATCAACCCAGGTACCCATGATCATATAATCGACTAAGTATGGAACAACATGATGGTCAGTTGGAATCCTGATGTGAAGTTGCAGATGGAGGTAAGAAATTGTAAGTCTGCCAACCCGGGAACCCATGGTCTAAAATGTGACTAAGTGTTAGAACTAGAAATAGATAGTAAGAGGGAAAAAAGAAAATAGGGAAACACGGGTAAGTGTTTTTAATGTTGATGCCATTATTATAGTTCTTTGCATTTCATAAGATAAGAGCATAATAAGAACAATATCACTGAGAAATACACATTCACAAGAGACACAACATTTATCCTGGGAAACCCTCTAGGGGAAGAAAACCCAGCAAAAACTTCCTTATCATAAATGGCTTATACAATGTTCAAGAGATAACTCAAACCAATACAGAAAGTCCTCCCCAAGAGATGTGCCACTCTTCTTCTCCTCTCTCCAACTTCTAATTGTAGCTTTCCTCATAAGAGAATGAGCAAGTGAGTGTGTGTAAGAAGTGAGGCACTAGCCTCTTATTTATATCAATCTGGCACGTGTGAAAAGTCACCATCTGGCAGGGCCGACCTCTCACTCTGGGTGGGTAAACCCACCTTTAATTAATTATGGCCCTTCCATTATAACTATTGGGGCTGACTTCTTATTCAACACTTTGTAATTGTCCGATGACCAATCCACAAAAGGGGATTTGGTCCTTATACAATTACCGACATGATTAATCCTCAATGGGGATTAATCTAATAACAATAATAATAATAATGACATGATTAAATCCA
>ML778788.1:82495-124176 GCA_009831015.1 Picea engelmannii
TTAATATTGAAAGTATTGATTGAATTAGATTTAGGATTTAGGGTTTGTACATTAAAGGGATGATCTATGAATTCATCGAACAAATTAGTGTCATCTCTAGGGACTTTTCTATCAGGAACAGGGTCGTCATGATGCAAAGAAGATTCATAACATGGATTCAAAAACATAGGGATGTCCCTACAATAGTCGCTATCATTGAAGGAAAAGTTGCACCTAGGAGGGACATGCCTACTAGTGTCAAGTTCTTTAACCTCTTTCAATTGAAACAAAGGATTAGCAAAATTTTTATACATTTTAAGATCTTGATAGAACTCATGAATGTATTCAAAAGAGGACATATCAGATGTATCATTAAATTCATGCTAGTCTTCATCAACTTGTTTTGACTACTCGTTAGCATCATCAACAAATAAAAATGTGTCATAATTAGGTTTGACATGGTCAAAATTGATTTCTTCATTTGCGTAATCAAATTCACTGTCGCATGTGGGCAGATCAAAAGCTTGAAATGACGAATGATCTTGGTATTAAGTTTTTCCACCATGTTTAAGGAGGTTGATGTTTGGAACGTGGGAAGTGGGATGATCCTCAAGCATCATGATATAATCACGATGTTCTTTTCATCCAAGCTCTCGACCACAATTAGTGAAGTTATTATAATTAGACCCTAGGAGAGAGGGCTCCCAAGATATACTCCCAGCATGATTTGAAGATCGATATTCAAGAAAGAACAAGCGATCGTGTAAACTCTTTATGACAGGGATTAAATAAGACAAATATTTGTGCGGATCGTGAATACCAAAGGAGAAACATGTTCTATGGATTTTCTCTTCGAAGTCGAGGAAAGTGGTTAAGATAAATGTAGGTTTTGAACATTATTTTCTTCTAACTGCCATCAGTAAAGAGGAGGTAGAAGTTCATAATAATTCAACAGGGAGGCCAAGTTAGTAGGGAGAATGGACATAGGAATTGAATTATATGACTTGATAAACCTGAGGTTAAAAGTAATAATTTTTTCATTATCCTTCATATGTAAATGATTAAATCTCTTAAGATGCTCATAAGGATTATCCAAATGTCCAAAAGTAGAAGTAAACCAGTACAAAATTTAAAACCATGTAGAGATGCATTCATCGGGAAGGTTGAGAAATAAAGAAGCAGTGTTACCCTAAAAGGAATTCATGAACAATAGCATGCAACTATTATTATCTTTAACTCTTATTATGATGTAGGCATTCAAAAATGCACGAAGATGTTCATCCATTGGCGTACACTCTTGATTCACTATGTTGTAGGAAACATTTGACATAATTTTAGATCTTTTATAAGCATGAACATGACCAGCGAAGACAACATCAATTGTGTATTTTGTAAACCATGATTCAAATTGGATTCGCATAGACTCTCCTTCCATGTAATTGTAGTTTTTGATATTATACCATGGGGATTGCATGAGCACTATTAGCCATCAATTTTCTTCTCTATCAATGTTTCCTTGCACAACATGAAATGAGCTACCCACGGAGAAAGAACCGATATTGGAATTTTCATAGACTCTATGCTGCTTTTCTCCAGCTTCTCATACATTATTTTGGTACTTGTACTGAGCTGACATAATCGAACAATTTCTAGATGCGTCTTCACTTTACTCGCTCCATATTCTTGACCAAAATGAATACTTGACAATCTCAGAATTACACTCTCATTAATTTGCCTCTGATTATCATGTCACCATTTACCATTCTCTTTCATTTTAAAAAAAAATTGGGGACAACAACACGAGGTTTCCTTCTAGGTTTTGGCGATAACATTTCAACCAGTTGTATATGTAGAGGCAACTTTGGTCAAATATGAAAAGACGGTATCCTTTATCAAAGTCTGCTATCGAATTGCGTCATGTCATGTTTGCATTTAGTTATCACCACTTGTCTGCTATCGAATTGCATCATGTCATGTTTGCATTTAGTTATCAAAGTTGCTTACTCGGTTATAGCCTTCGTCTTTCACATATTTGGAACATCGGTATTGATATATCATTGGCAATTTTCAATAATGTGAAGTAAAACCAGCCATGAACATAGATGTTCTTGCACGAAGAATATATTCCAAAAATTCATCATATTATCCATTTGATATAAGGAGATTAATTAGTAAGTAATGAATCCCTTTTTAAATTAAAGTGAAGATCCTTTATTTAAATAATAAATAATAAAGGTGTCTTGTTGAAAGGTATGGAGGGAAAAAAATGATATATTTTCTTTTGGAATGGTATGAGATAAAGCCAAAGTAATAACATAAAATGACCTTGAGTGGATTTCAAGAATTCGTTTACTCGCTCACAATTAAAAGGTTATGTATATAAGGTAAGTTATATGGGAATCATCAACCTGAATAATGTGAGGAGTGAGTTAATAGCTATGATTAGAAATAAGGCACGTACCATGATACATTTTCCCAAGAACATTGCGCCAATCTCTAACGTAGATAGATGAAACTTTGCGCAAGTTGTGTGGTTCGAGGGGGAGTCTGGAAACACTTTGTCGGCTAAGTTTTGTTGACCGAAATATTTTTCAACAACGGGTAATGAATACCATACAATGTCTTTCAATTCATCTTAAAAATTATCAGCAAGAGGTATGCGAACTAATTCAATTTTTTGATGCATTTAATATCAGTCTTATTCCTCGTTCATTGAATTGTGATGTTGAATTGATTGTTAATGTTGTATCTACATTGATACCATCAGAAGGATTAATGCCTGATACGTTTTATGTTGAAATTTTGTATGGGCCCTCAATTATTGACAACATAACCAAATTGAGAGTCCTCTATGATGACCAACATATTATTAACTTTCTGCACCTTGAAGGCACATTCAAATACTCTATTATAGATGAAGGTCAATATGATCAAATGATGAAATTTTATGCCACCGATCAATATCAACAAAGAAATCAACCTGGTCTAGCTAACAACATCCCTAAGAATGTAGTGAGACTAGAGAAACTTTATGATCTCCAAGGTAAATTGAAGATAGTAACAAACTGCAAAACTAACAGTGCATGATTGCAGTTTAAAGTAGTAAATATGGGAACAAGTACCACACCTACAAATATCAATATGGGAAAGAACCGTTCTCCTGATAAAATACAATCTTTCATCAAATTGTTCAAGGAATACAAAGATATATTTTCTTTAATGTATGAATACCTCAAAACTTATGATACCAAGATCATACAACACATCATTCCAATGAAGCCTCAAGCAAAACCTTTTCAACAAAATCTGAGAAAATGCACCCTATTCTTGAGCCACAAGTTAAAGTTGAGCTAAATGATTTGTTACCGTTAGTATTATATTCTCATTTCGACATATTCAGTGGATTTATAACCTTGTACCATTAAGTAAGAATAATGGTGACATAAGGATTTGCATTGATTTCAGGAACTTAAACAAATCCTCTGAGAAAGAAAACTGTCCAATGCCTCCTATGGAGAAAATCCTACAATGCATATCTGGTTCAGAAATGCTCTCTTTCTAGATGGATTCTCTGGTTACAACCAAGTTTTGGTTGCCCATAATTACCAATTGAAAATTGTTTTCCAAACTAAATGGGGAGCCTATGCATACAGGAAAATGTCATTCGGTCTAATAAATGTTGGAGTAACCTTCCAAAGAGAAATAGATATTACTTTCAGAGGCCTAATTGGAGATTGTGTTATGGTGTATTTGGATTATGTTACTATATTCTCCAAATAAAAATAGGACCATATAAACCATTTGAGAAGAGTATTCAACAGGTCAGCAGGTATAGTATATCCCTCAATCCAAAAAAAACAATTTTTGCAGTTGATGAAGGAAGACTTTTAGGGTTCATCATTTCCAAACATGGCATGAAAATAGAACCTAACGGGACTGAATCTATTGCTCTAAAATTGCTCCTCCCTACAACAAAAAATCTATGCAATACTTCCTGTGGAAAATAAATTTTGTAATAAGATTCATCCCTATTTTTGTTGAGACAATGAAACCTCTTTAAGACATGATTTAAAAAAATGCAAAATTCAAATGGGGACATAGAAAAAAGGAGTCTTTCCACAAAATCAAAGAAGAAATAGTACACGCCCTTGAATTACTGATCCCAAAATTCAGTCGAGGATTTATCCTATACACATTTGCTTCAGACATTTCTTTTGTAGTTGTACTAACATAGAAGAACTGGGAAGGAGATGAGTTTCATGTTGCTTTCATGAGTTCAGGTTTAAAAGGAGGAGAATCGAATTATCTAGAAGTAGAAAAATAGGAGTAGGTTGTATTTAAGGTTGTAAAAAATTTCATTCCTTACTTGATTAAATCAAAGACTAAGATAATTTTCCCTTATCCCACTGTAAGAAACCTCTTAGTGTAGAAGGATCTAGGAGAGAAAAGAGATAATTGGATAACATCCTTACAAGAGTATGACCTGGAGATCAAACCTACTAAAATTGTAAAAGGGTAGGGATTATGTAAGCTAGTTTTCAAAACAGTGAGTGATGAAGTACATGAAGATGCATTGTATCAAGACTAAGGCCTTTTCACAAGAGAAGTTTGCTACATTCATGTTAATTCTTCCCAATGGTACTATGAAATGAAATAATATTTAACCCATGGGTTAGCTCCACATTATGGAACCAAAGAATAAGAGATCCCTCAAACTAAAATCAACCCAATATTAGTGAATTCAAGGGATATTATGTAGAAGGAATTAAGATGGTGTTTTCCTCAGATGCCTAGAAAAGAAAGATGCAGACAAAGTATTATCTTAACTTCACAATGGACCAGTTGGTGGGAATTTTGAAGGTGACATTATTTCTCATAAGGTCCTCAAAGTTGGCTCTTACTAGCCTACTCTATTCAAGGACTCTCACGCATATGCAAGGAAATGTTAGGAATTTCAAAGGTTAGTTAGAAAAGAAAAGAAAGTTGAATTTACCCTGCAACTTGTTATTATAGAATGACCTTTCCAATAATGGGGTTTGGACATGATTGGGGAAAATCCCAACTCTTGTCAGTTACACAAATATCTCCTAACTACTATTGATTATTTCACCAGATGAATAGAATCAATTCCCTTCAAGACAGTAAAAAACAATCAGGTGATATATTTCCTTGAATCTTATATTATCACTAGGTTTAGTTTCCCCGATTCTTTGGTTTTTTATAGTTCCAAGTAATTGTATTCTCTGATATCAACCAAATATTCCCTTGAATGGAACATTAAAGTTAAATATTCGGCAAACTATTATCCACAAGGGAATGGACTGTTGAGTCAACCAATAAAAACCTAATCCAAATCCTTAAGAGAATTGTCAATGAACATCAAAGGAACTAGCATCTGGCCCTCCCAAATGCCTTATGGGCCAACAGAGTAACACCTAAGTCCTCTATCGATAATTCTCCCTTCTTCCTATTTTATGGACAAGAAGAATCTTTGCCTACCCATACCTTTCTTCCCTCATTTCAACTTTCTCAATCAATTCAACATGAAGCATTCCCTCTAGTGCAACAAAGGATAAATATGTTATTGAAACTGGAAGAAGAAAGGGAAAAATACAAAATGAACTTAATGCAACACCAAGAAGTAATAAAAAAATGGTTTGATAAGTCATCTGTAGGAAACACAGATTTTCAATAGGGATATTGTTGAGTGAAATATATGCTATTTATTTCGACATTAAATTTTCAACCCAGGGCTCATAAGCTTCGAGGTGCTAGAACTGTATGTGCAGGTCTAGAGCTCTAATCTAGCCTAGTTTGGCCTAATCTAATGCCGATAACATGATATTAAAGAGATTAAATTAATAATAAAAACTCATCACCTAAGGAAGAAACCCAACATGGAGTGATCACATCTCGCGAGTTAGGTAATTAATCTATACGTTGGTGATTTAAATATATTGGCAAATTTAAGGTGCGAGAAAACTAAGGTGCGGAAATCAGTACACGGGAAAATTCGAAAACCGATATCGGAATAACTAACTAGTGAAAGAATATATTATGCAAACGATGAGACTAGGCATGAAAGATTACTATTCTAATTGTTAGAATATAGAAGATGGTGTGCTCGTTTTACCATTGACGATACCCTCATCACCCAACCATAGGTCGAATCCACCCTCTGAGCACCTTAACCTTGACTGAGAATTACTCCGGAAGCAAACCCTAGGCTATATATCCAAACAAAGGGGTAGTGCACCTTTCCCCAAGGATAGCACATTACAAAGAGTTGATCAGATAGTCCAAACCCTAGCCAAGAGATAGTCAAGCCAATATTGAAAACTTGTTGCTACTGCAGCTTCACCTGCAGCTCTCCTCCACACGTGCGCACCAAACTGGGAACTGCAATTCTGAGATGTTGTCAAATGAGAACTGGCGCTCTGTATTTATACTGGTTCTTCCAAATTTGTTGGGGCCGACTTCTCCTTCTGGATATGTGTATGTTCAGTATATTAATATTATTTTTGATCGACTTCTTCTCTTGGAGGCTAATAACCTAATATAAATTATCTTCTTGAGATGACAAGACTTCTAGGGTTATTAGCCAACTCATTAGGGTTTTCTCTTGCTTTCCAGAGTCTTCTATTCTCGTCAGGTTCACATGTGGAGGTAAATACCTCCCACAACTACCATAATATTAACACTCCCTCCTAGCTAGGGAGGTATTACAGGTAATGGACTTGAGCACAAAACATACCATTTACCCGGTAGCATCAATATAGTTATCTAGACTATTTCATGACAAGATCATGAGCATCACCATCACCATCAGCTGCATCATCTCTCAAAATCATACTTCATCTGAGTAATTAGACATGATGCTAGATAATTCACTCTCACCATAGAGTGATACAAGATCCACTCTTATAATCTAGAGGAGTAAATGATCTGAACCAATTTCCATCTGGAAAATCTATGTTCATCATTCGTCTGGATGGTGATTATTTCCAATAAACTGTTGATAGTCTTCAAGGCAGTTAGAACAAAAATAGAACACAGTTGTGTCTATCCATAGTAGTACATAACTACAATCCAGTGGTTCATTGCCACACCAAGTAACACACAAGTACTTGACCAACAACGTATGGTTGCGAACAGTGGAACATATCCACCACAATAGTCCTCATCTACTATCATACAGTCTTCATAACAAACATCTGATAGCAATTTGCATAGAAACAATGTTATGATATATACTAAATTATTTGGGCCAATATTTCACTCACATCTGTGAGCTCTGAAAGAATATATGCCTCATGAACAGTGGAACATATCCACCACTGTAGTGTATATCTATTGTCTTCATAACAAACATTTGATAGCAACCTGCACATAAACAATGTTATGATATAAACTGATTTATCTGGGCCAATATTTCACTCACGTTTGTGAGATATGAAAGAATATATGCCCTCAGTATAGAACATCAACAATGGGCTATCTGCCCTATTTTTCTCAAAAAAGGAAGAAGGATTGTTTCTGATTTCTAAGCCTGGACCATTCCTCACCCTGGGCCATTTTTTCTACACTAATTAAAGTGCACCCTGGATAGAATTTATAAAACCTAAGGAATGTTTGGACCATTCCCCACCCTGGACCGGTTCTCCTACACTAATCAAAGTGCACCCTGGAGAGAATGTATAAACCCTAAGGAATGATTGTCTGAACCATTTCCTCTATTAACCACAAGAGGAAAAGATTGTCCTGTATCAACCTCCAAAATAGACCATTCCTCATGTTAACCACAATGAGATATCGTTGTCCAGAGAGGCGGGCCAGTCTTCTTGAGTAACCCTCAAGAAGAGAGACTACCCTAGACCACTCCCCATGTTAACCACAATGGGAATTCATTGTCTATGATACATCAGCAATCAGACTACTTCCCATGTTAACCATAATGGAAAGTCACTGCCCGTCAGAAATCTCAATCCACTTTCCAAACAGGAAAGCATCTGTCCAAGATGGACTATTTTTCAATTTTAAAGATGAATGTCTTCAATAATGTTTTCAGTGCTCCCTCCTAACTTGGAGAGTCATTTCTTCCTTTTTCAATAAGAAGGAAGTTGTTTCCACGGGGTCTAGCTTGAGTGCACAAACTCTTTCATCTTGGATAAAAATTTTACCAAAATGTTTGCTTATCTGCTCATATGTGGAGATATGTATTGGAGAATCATTTTCACCTTTCTGGACTTCATCATGGATAATGTGATGCTTGATTTCAAATGTACTTTAGTCTGGAACACTGTGAAGGCTTCATGTAGATCTGAACAATAGAGTGTATCATAGTTGGAAAGATGGAACATATCTATGTGGCACTTCTTCTGTCATCGTGAGATCTGATCTACTGAGTAGTCATCTTGATGTTATAAGAAATATTCACCACGCTTTTGTTGTGCACTGGAGGTTCTCCAACAAGTTATCTTCTTCTATCTGCATACAAGAGTCTCTTTTTGGTATGCCTCAAAGTCTTGAGATTGCTCTTCATGTGCTCTTTATTCAATTTCTCTAGAGAACATTCTTTGCATTCATCTGATGTAGAATTTCAACTCATGGATGTTGCGAATGATATAATGACTTATGTAGAGATAAGTTTGGCCTACTGGAACAAGTAATCATCATAGTCTTCTCCCTCCATCTGGGAGAACCTATGGTTCTAGATATTTTAATTCTCATAAGTCTTCCATACATTGTTCTTCATCATGACTTTCATTTCTTCTGCTTGATTGCTTCTAGTGAGTTCATATCAGGCTAGTAATCTTGTGATTCTTGATACAATGACTAGTTGTTCTAGTTCCTCTTTCTTTCTTGGAATATTCATGTTTTTCTTTTTCTTTTGGGTCCATTTAGGTTCTTATAGATTCCATGCCCTAGAGATTCCACTTCTTCCTTTCATCATAGGATCACGGATCTAGATGGACAACCAAGAATACTTTAAGGCTTCTCTTTGAAGAAGTCTTCTTCTGTGGTTGAACTGAACACGTACTATCTTTCATGGTTGCTACCATGGATATATATATTTCATCATCTTCAATGGATCATGGGATTAGCTCCCTCCTAATCCTTGCTTCATGTATAAGTGCATATAATTGGCTCCCTTCGTCTAATAGAGTCCATGCTTCCATATGCATCCTTATTGTTTTATGTAATATATAATAGAGTCCACGCTTCCATCTTGTTGTCTTCTACAAAACGTCATAATCCTTTTTCCAATTTCTTCTCAATTGTTGACTTCTTTCTGTTGTTGCTTCTTCTAAGTCTCTTCATTATTGATTCGTCTTATCTTGCAATAGCTTCCACATGATTTGTATTTCATCATTTCATGTGTATTATCTAAAGATATCTCTTTTCATCTTGTTTGTTCTTCCATAGGTATAGTTCTTCTTGGAACACATTATCTTTCAAGACATAGATATACAAGATATGTATAGGGACAATGCAAACAAGATATGTACAAGAAATAAAAAGAGTGTTGTTACCTTTTTAGAAGAAGAAGTCTCTTCCATCCTGCTTAGTCTTGTTTGTAGGTTCATTTTCTTCGGCAATCGATGCTTCATGTTTCTCCTTCCTTTTCTTTAGTTTAGGACAGTGATTCTTGTAGTGACCATACTTTTGACAGTTGAAGCATTGTACTTTTGAAATGTCTTTCTCTTGATTTGGCTTCCTCCTTGAACCAAACTTCCTTTTGTTCCTGAAGTTCTTGAATCTTGTTGTGAAAGCTTGATCGTCGTACTTCTTTTGTGGTTTCTCTTTTGCATTGATCCTTGATTCTTATTAAGAACATCAAATCCATAGTTCTTCAAATGTTGGATACTCCTTCCTTGTGTTCATGCTTGCAACAAATGCATCCCATGTCTTGGGAAGACCATTGAGTACTATGTTCACTAATTCCTTCTCTTATGTGATCTCTTCAATATCTTGTAGTTGATCACTTAACTGGGAGATCCTTACAAAGTATGATGTTATGCTGTCATCCTCATTCATCTTCATGCCATGGAGCTCATTCTTCAGACTCATAACTTGTCCAATGTTTCTGACTGAGAAGATATTTGTTAGGGCATCGTACATCTTCTTCGATGAGTCAAGATGGGATATGTAGGGTATCAAGTGGTATTTTATGGAATCCACTATGATACTCATGGCATTGATGTCAACATCCTTGAACTTCTCCATAGCTTCAACGTTCTGCGGTCCCTTCTCTTCTCCTTCTTCAAACTCTGGTTTCACGACCTTTCCTTTCACGATATCCAACACTTTATTCTTGGCAAGGATGAGGTCAATCCTTTTCTTCCATCCTATGAAGTTAGAGGCTCCATCTAACTTGTTCTCAAAATTTATAGAGTTCATCATGGCTTGCTTGACTTGGTCAAACCCTAGATTTGACCAGAAATTCAAACTTCACATCTTGGCTTGCTGAGAGTATCAGGATATGCGCTAGGCTAGGGCACACTAATCTGTCAGGAGATTAGGTCAATCTCTTCACTTAAGGTGCCTCAACGAGAGGATTAGGGTTTCTGAAATTACTCCTACTAGTAACCCTAGCGGGAGTGTCTTGGAAGTTGCTTCTGCTAGTAACCCTAGCGGCAGTTCCTCAACGAGCTCAATATCTAGCGCTATGCTTCCTTCCAACATTTTAGGCTGATTGAAGGGGTTGTGGGCCCATAACCTGTTAGAATATAGAATATGGTGTGCTCGTTTTACCATTGACGATACCCTCATCACCCAACCATAGGCCGAAGCCACCCTCCGAGCACCTTAACCTTGACTGAGAATTACTCCGGAAGCAAACCCTAGGCTAGATAGACAAATAAAGGGGTAGTTCACATTTCCCCAAGGATAACGCATTACAAAGAGCTGATCAGATAGTCCAGACCCTAGCCAAGATATAGTCAAGCCAATATTGAAAACTTGTTGCTGTTGCAGCTCCACCTGCAGCTCTCCTCCACACATGTGCACCAAACTAGGAACTGCAGTGCACACCAAACTGGGAACTGCAATTATGAGATTTTGTCAAATGAGAACTGGCACCTTGTATTTATACTGGTTCTGCCAGATTTGTTGGGGTCAACTTCTCCTTATGGATATGTGTATGTTCAGTATATTAATATTATTTTTTTCCGACTTCTTCTCTTGGAGGCTAATAACCTAATATAAATTATCTTCTTAAGACGACAAGACTTCTAGGTTTATTAGCCAACTCATTAGGGTTTTCTCTTGCTTTCCGGAGTCTTCTATTCTCGTCAGGTTCACACGTGGAGGTAAATACCTCCCGCAACTACCATAATATTAACACTAATTACTTTTTTTATTTATAAATCTAACTTTGTGATAATTTAGATTAGATCATCGATTTCTACAGAGAAAATGTAAAGTAGAAATAACACGATCGATGGAAAGCTTTGCCATTAAGGAAATATCGATTGATTAAATATACATTCTTGAAAAAACTATAGACATAATCAACATAATTTGTATCACACTAAGATTAGAAATACTTTTCAACAAAGATAATAATATATGCCACTTTACAAAGATTAATTTAAACCATAGATTAAGGAATTATAGATGACTGTATGTACACTGTTTAGATGACCATTTTGCAAGTAAAGTCCAACTTATGTAAAGGAGAAAAGAGAGATATGTCAATATATATACAATCAGATGAGTGTATATATGTCAATGAAATACAATCTAAGTAGATAACCTGCATAAACGAGTTATATGTCAAGGAATACATAGTTAGATGTCTAGATATGAAAATTACAAGTAACTTGTAAATTAAATAACAAAGTACAACTTATAAGAAACCTGCACAAAAGAGTTAGATGTGTAAATATAAATATACAGCAAGTAAACAAGACACACACACCACTGGTGGAACCCCCAGGTAGTCATGGTACTCTAGCTCACGAATTGATCACAACTTCAAATTGATTTATAAATCTGCATTGAAATGAATAACAGAGCTAAGTTTACACAAAGTTCATGAATTTTTTTCCTAGGTCAGTGATCATGCTAGCGAGCTCAAGTATTTATAGATTTTGAGAGTTTGACCACTGAAAAGGGTCGACTGTCTCTCAAAACCAGAAAATTGTTTAGTTATACTATTAATAGACTATGAGTTATTAAAATCGTAGCTCAATTATAGAAGCTATATTTAACTGCCTAAATCAAAATACAATAGGAGCCATAGCAGGAAGACGATAATGGGTAAAAAACCCATGTTCTTTTATTTCCAAAAAACACCCACAAGTATGTTAACACCCAAATGTGTTGTGATCCGAGGGCCGGATCAACGACCGAATTGAGGGTTGGATCGAGGTCTGGATGAAGGTTTGGATGGAGGTATAGATATATAATTTTGAGTTGGCTCTCAATCCATCAACAATTTCAGGAAGCAACCCGTGTAGGACCTAATTAGGCATATTAGGCACAAAACCCATGTGCCCAATTTTTCTTATTCAACTTCATCCCCAAAAAGTGAGCTTGAAGTTCATTGCCTAGAAAAGGGACAAATCAAGGGTTGGATTGTGTTTCTGACTTGTTTCAATCAAAATACAAGTGTTAAAATATTTCATTCATTCGACTAAGGATAAACCATCATAAAATAATTAAAAATGAATACAACACATACCTCATGTTGATCAATAGCAATTTGATAGAAGAAGTCTGATAATACCTTCAAAAAAAAGATAATAGAGATATGAATTATACGATCTGTATGTTCAAAAAGAGACTTAGAGAAGGCAATAATTAAGCAAACATGGAGCCAACATTTCTCCCACGCCTGAGATTTTGTAGGTCCCTCTGCAAAGAAAAATGGATCACCAAAACATAGTTATTCTCTTGAGGGAGGAGATAGATTAAGCTTTAAGGACTTCTCCCTCATGTCATGGAGACTTCTTCTTAGGACTCCTTCGATGCTTCAACTACATTCTTAAACTGTGATTGGTAATAGTCATTTGATCAACCAAATGTTGTATAGAATTCACCTTGGCTTGTAGGACAACATTGTCATGGTGTAGATGACGATCCAATATTTCATGTTCTATAAGATGTTGGATCAGTTGAGCATTTTATTGTTGCAATTGTTCAACCGTTGGGGACTAATCATATTTTTAAATAATAGAAGGCTTAGGCTTATCAGTGGATGTGTAAGGAATGTCACATTTGGTATAAGGTTTAGGAATTTGAGAAGAAGTTGTAACAGTGGTCTTGTGAGGAAGACTAGGCATGACAAGTTCAGACTTGGTTTCTTTGAAAAGCTTAGATTCTCCTACAAAGTTGTCTTTAAGATTCTTGTGAGGACTCTCATAATCAGAGGACAATTGAATAGGATCTGAGGTAATTGGAGGCTTTATATTGGACTTTCCAATCATACTTTGAGTGCTCCTATGAAATGGTCAAAACTATAAATTTGATGTAAAACAAGCTTATCAACCATATACTTAAGAGGTTACAAAATTATTCCAATAGTATATGGTTAATCAAATAACATGAAAATATGAATGATTGCTGGCATAATTAGCCTGAGATATTGCAAAAAATAGTTTCATGGCAGAAATTGACAAAAATCATATTGCTTCGTCTCATAGACTTGGTATACAAATGAATAGTTTTTAGCTCAGGAAATCCCTCCCAGACCGAAGATATGGCACGTCCTTGTGCCATGAATTAATTGGGGTTGACCTTTTATTCATTTGAAAAAACAAAATGTATTGTCAGTAAGCAATCTTCAGGAAAATGAAGCCCACATTATTATTCTAAGAAAAACTAGAATTTAGAAAAAAGAAGTATTAATGTTATGTTATGAGAATAACCAAAACGACACCATACTAATTCAGATTTATTAATACAGATAATTTGGTCAGCTAGTAACAGTTTATGCTCATGAGGACCATATAAGTTTTGATAGGAGATTTTCCTCATGTCTCTGGATAGAAAACATGAGGGTATAGATGATCTATAAAACCCATAGGAAACCAGTCATCCTTGCTTGCTTTCTCAAAGGCTTATTGTCATTCAAGTAATATGGATAAATTTTTCATTTGAGTTCATTACACTCCTAAATTTATGGGTCCCACTTCTAGGATAGTGACATCCTAAGTATAGTATGAATTAGATGAGAGGGTATTAAGTGCAACTTACATACATTCTCAAGTGGCAATTAGATGAGATTTATTTATCCCTTTTTGTTCAACCATGCATGCTTCTTATTAAGGATTTACACAAGTATATCATTCATATGGAAAAATATAGATTAGGCATAGTAAGAAACATCAAAGTTAGAACCCATTTCCAGAAATCTTGTTCACTACCCCGTTGGGGTAACTTTGATATCTATGAAATATCCTTTTCTAGGAAAAATGTCCCATTTCCAACGAGACTGTTTAGTACCTTGATGGGTTTGCCTAGTCATACCATAGGCTGGTACCCACTGCCAGCAGAATTTTTCAGTATCCTTGTGGGTTATCCTCTTACACCCATATTACAACCTTTACCACCACCCTTAATACTTGTATGTATGTATTTATTTCGCAATGAGATGGGGAGGAAACTCTAAATTTTTTTTTATAGAATGGGATGGTATATGGGTTGGAGGACACTATAAATTTCCCATAAAAGGTTGTTCGCATGAAAAATAGACTTATGCATTTATATTAGTCCAAAGACATATCATGGTCAAACTCACTTAATGATTAGTGGATGAGGTCGTAAGCAAATGAATTAAAGGTGTCTCTAGTCCCTAAGTCTATCTTCTTCATATATAATTATAGTAGTGTTCCCTCACAAGTAGGAGTGACATCCACCCTCCTGCTACTATTTGATAAGGATGCTTGAATAACAAGATCTGATATGAAACTAGGATGTACAAGTTACCTATAGATATTACTATGTAGACCTTGAAAATTTAAGTAAATCACCATAATGTATTAAAGTTGGCCTTCAAGATACTGTTATTACTAATGGTCTGAAATATGCATGTAATAAGGGAAATAAATATCTAGAAATGTTTTGGTTTCTAGTATTAAACTATCAATACATATTTGTGTTAGTTGCTTTATTAAAAAAAAGAAAACGTAAAGTGGGGTTGTATTGAACTATAATCTAAACTAACAACTTACAACATTTATTCATTATCCTACTCTACCTAAAAAGGAAGGAAATTTTTTATTCAAGTGTAATAACTTTTCCAATGTAACCATGTGCGAAGCAAGATAAGTGATGCAGGAGCATCGTCCACGACAAGCGAGCCAACATGGAAGACAATGAACAACTGGACAAGTCCAGCCGAAACTTTTTGAATTTTCACCCAAGATGATGCGGCAATGTATAAATGATGCATTTATGAAAAGCGCCTTTTGTATATTGTATTGGACTTTGAGCGATACTCTCTCATCCTTAGTAGATAGGAGGCATTTAATCTAGTTAATGCTAGTAGATAGGATTTTTAAGTCTAGATTTGATAGTTTAGCGTCCGAGAGGGAAAACGGATATAGACACCCTCATTGTACCATTGTAAGATAGTAGTGAAGAATAAAGGAAGCATTCAGGAAAAGAAAAGAGCAAACATAGAATATTGTATGAAGAACACCCATGTACATGCATTTGAATTAATAGAAGGAAGCTTTGATTCAAGCTCGGGGTTTTTGTGTTTTTTTCTCTGTGTATTGATGTTGTGCTCATGAATGTTTGCTTTCTTGTTATGCATTTGCCTTGTATATGTTGTGCATGTGATTTCATGTTTGAACTGAAGTCTGAAGGGGAGATGGAATGAGTTTCAATTGTTTCTCTATCTAAGCCAGGAGATTCCTGCAAGGTGTGCAGTCGAAATTCATCCACAAGGAGTGCGTTGATGAAGACTCAGATAGTCTAACTTTTGTTCATATTCACCCAGAAGGGAAAGTGGGTTGTTCAAGCTATGCAAGGAGTGCACAGGCCGAGGAAGAAGCCTCAGTTGTAAATTTGAGCAAAGGAGATCGAAGACTGCTGCTGCAGGAGTGTGCAGAGTCAGAAGGATTCAACACTTGGGAAGTGTTGCATGTTTTCCTCAAGGAGTGCGTGCAAGTCCCTCTGAAAGCATCAGAGTGGAAAATCTCAGGAGGTATATCACCTTCTTGATATCGTCAAAGGAGAGCACTGGGTTCTTGCGCCGTGAAAGGTTTCAGGAAAGAGTTGCAAGTACGTGCACAAAGATCTCTTTTTTTCCTAAGAGATTGTGGAAGCTGGAGAAAGCTCAGGAGGAATAAGGCCTTCGGAATTATCGAAAGGCTACACATAATTTTTCCGTGCTAAGAAGGCCTCAAGAAGGGAGGAAGAAACCGACGGTCAGGATTCGCAGAGGAAGTTCGCGAAATCCCATTAGCCGTCAGATCTCGGAGAGTTGCACAGGGGTTAAGCCCAGAGGTGGAGGAGGAGGCCCGGAAGAGTCATCGAGATATCAGAGTCATCGGGGTTTTGAAGGTCAAGAGAATCGAGACCTTGTAAGTCACAAAATCCCTAGAAAGGGTCCTAGCCATTGATCTTGGCAGGACATGCGTCAGACATCAGAACAGGAGTCAGGATTTTACCCATTGGGGATTTCAGGAGTGTAGAATCGTTGCATCAGGGAATCATGATCCGCGATATTCCGATGGGCGCTCAGAGCTGTCCAATAGTAGGGAAACGAGGCTGAAGATCCCACAGATTCGGGGATCGGGGAACTGGAAGTCCCGTGCACATCACAACGGGAATTGCGATATCCCGATACGCGATTTCCCGATGGGGTTAAGGACGTAGTGGAGGACAGGCATCGGAAGGTCAACCCTCGCAGGAGTCAATGCCAAGTGGCATCAGGGATCGGAGAATCAGATATCCCGAGAGTGTAAGTTCTATACATTCCAATTCCATGAATTCTGAAACTCCGCTAGGGAAAAGGACCGTGGTCTCGTGGACTAGCAGGGCACATGAGAACGGAGTTAGCCGGAGGGAGCTAAGGAGTGGAAAGAGATACCATCGGAGATCGAGATTCGGGGATCTATGAGGGTGGTGGATCACAATAGCGCAAGTGTCGATTTCCCAACGAGGAAATTACCGACAGGAGCAGCAAAGCGTTGGTCATTACCCATCGGGTTTCAAGGATTCAAAGAGACAAGAATTCATGACCACGAGACTCGCAATCACGCGAGTTCTGATTTCCCGATAGAACAAAGGGAGATCATAAGGAGATTTTTGTGGGTGTAAGAAAGTCTCGATAAGGGATTTGAAGAGAATTTAAACTCTTCAGGCCGAAGGAAGAGAAGGTCTTGAGGGAGTGGATGTGCCATGGGTGGCGCGTTTGAATCAATAAGAAACATACCCATATCCACATATGAAAAATTTACCGCAATGATTACCTGGATATGAAGAACCAACCAACCTACTTGTTTTGACATTAGAAGGTGTTGAAAAATAAAATAGTATTGTGGCTTGATGACCTTTTGAAACCAAATTTCAATGTAATATCGACTTTCATCAACAATAATTTATATGCTTTCCTTTATCATGTCATGTAGAACCTCTTCTTTTGGATGATTGATTTATGAAGTACATAAAGGATCTACTAAGATGGATGTTGAGAACTCCTCAATATCAGGTTTTAGTGATCTCTCTCCACCGGATGTGGTCCATAATATTTTAGCTTCCTTCTCATTTTGGCAAGGAAGATCATTTTTTATCTTATGGGACTTTGGTTTTTTTATCATTTCCGAAGAGGTAGATAAGTTCATGACTATTGTCAAGATATGTTCTTCCTGAAAAGAAGAAATTTCAGCTGTTGTTAGGATTTGAGAGAGTTCTCCCAAACTAATGGCCACCTTTGAATCCATTTTGTTTGTTGATGGGTCCTGCCTCACACATGGATTAGTGACTGGGGTTCTGACAACACCCAATGAAATAATAACTGAAATTCAACGCTATTGAAACAAAAATGAAATGAAATGGATTTGAAAACTTAAAGCATATTACTTAAAGAAAACGTGAACTCCTCATGCTACTTTAGAACTCATTTTCACCAAGTTATCTTTTCACAAGAGTTATCTCTTCAAAAAGAAATCACAACTGTAGGAAAGAAAGAACGCTTGTAGGAAAGTAAATTGTAGGAAAGTAAACAAACTGAGAAAAGTAAACAAACTAAGAAAAGTAAGAAAACTTGCATAAAAAGAAAAAAACTCTTGTGGAAAGGGAACAACAAGGATTTGGAGAAACCCATTAAAATGGATGCGCAGCTTCTTACTGTTAGCACTAAGATTCACCCTCATATTGCAAGAAGATAAGCCTAGTACCGATCAAAATGTTTGTGGAGGTAGGTTTATTAGTGGAGGTCAAATGGACAAAGTTCAGTACAAGAATGTTTTAACAAAGAAATTGGGCAAGCAATGTGTAGGGAAATGAGGTCCTTATTAACTTCAGACAGTGTTTTAAGGTTAAAGGTGAGAAGAACGAAGACTTAATGAGAAAGGTGGACAAGTCTTCCATGAGCATCTAGATTTCAAGAAGCTTGGTGAAGAAAAACCCATGCACAAGAGCACTCTTGAACTCAAGTTTTAGATACTGAAATATATCATTGCATCATAATAATCAAACATCCATTACAATGCTACTACAAAAACTCATATGGATCATCCATGCATGAGCATTTCAACATAAGAGGAAACCAGGAAACAAAAGAAAATAATGAAACAGTTCACAACAGTACTATAATCAAACCTACATTACAATGCAACTACAACCCTCGTCTGGATCCTCCATGCATGAGTGTTTCAACACAGATTAAACAATATGATGAAAGAAACTGACTTCTATTAATGCGGAATTCTCAAGTCTCATACAAAACGAGAGAACAACTATGTTATCAAAAAATTACAAAATAGGGAGCTCTTCTCAAACATTCAACAACCATAACAAAATCTTGAATTGATCTATTTATACTTAGATCAATGAACAAATGCTAGGAGAGTCATATGGCCATCCCATCCAAGGATTTTCTTCTTTTCATCCTTCTGTCATACTACGCATGTTTCCTCCTATCAGATGCAAGATTGAATTAGTATGGGCCTGCAAGAAGAAACAGTTTTGTCTCCTCGTTCATAGCTTCCATGCTTTCTATTTATGGACTGAGTTGAGGTTTCAACTACCATTCCTTGTTCATTAACAGGATCCTCCTCAAGATCAGAGCGCGGTTGGGCGACTAGAGGGCGACCACATGTTATCGTTGGATATGACATTATACGTGCAAGTGATTTTGGGGCAGTAGAAAGAGGTTTGGACCCATGCCACTTTTGGGCCCGAAATGAATTATATTCCTCCATGTAGCTTCCCTACAATACCGTGGTTTGGATTTTGGCCCACCTTTGGATTTTAATGCCTGCGCATCTTGTGGCATCGAAATGATTGGTGGTCGTTCATACGATCGTGATATGCGATCTGGGTGCGCCTGTTATTTTAGTACCCCCACTAAAATTTATCCACCTACTAACTATGGAAACCCTCCAACTGCGCTTGGAGATAGCGCTAAATTGAACTACACAGGGGATCTCGACCACTACAAACTACACTTTCCCACTCGATTGTGTTCATAACTGTCACTCATGACTCTAGACAATTTCATGTGATAACACTTACCTCTCGTCTTAAAGTTTCTCCTCCCCCTTATTGTTTAATTAAAGGAAACCTACCTACCTATGCTCTAATCCCTTTAGCACCTCCCCGGAAACGGTGCCAAAAATGTCAAGTGAAATATATTTTATTTATTTTGACATTAAATTGTCAACTTGGGGCTCGTAAGCTTCAAGGTGATAGCACTATATGTGTAGGTCTAGAGCTCTAATCTAGCCTAGTCTAGCCTAATCTAATGTCGGCAACACGATATTAAATAGATTAAATTAATTAGAACAACTTGTCACCTAAGGAAGAAACTCGACATGGAGTGATCATATCTCGTGAGTTACGTCATTAATCTATCCATTGGTGATTTAAAGCTATTGGAAAATTTAAGGTGTGAGAAAACTAAGGTGCGAAAATCAGTACAAGGGAAATATCAAAAACTGGTACCAGAATAACAAACTAGTGCAAGAATCTATTATGTAAAAGATGAGACTAGGCATGAAATATTACTATTCTAATTACTCTTTTTATTTATAAATCTAACTCTATGATAATTCATATTAGATCATTGATTTCTACACAGAAAATGTAAAGTAGAAATAACACAGTCGATGGAAAGATTTGTCATTAATGAAATATCGATTGATTAAATATACATTCTTGAAAAATCTATAGACATAATCAACATAATCTATATCACAATGAGATTAGAAATACTCTACAACGGAGATAATAATCTATGCCACTTTACATATATTAATTTAAACCATAGCTTAAGGAATTATAAATGATTGTATCTACACTGTCTAGATGACCATTCTGCAAGTAAATTCCAACTTATGTAAAGGAGAAAAGAGATATATGTAAATATATGAACAATCCGATGAGTGTATAGATGTCAATGAAATACAATCTAAGTATATAACCTACATAAACGAGTTATATGTCAAGGAATACACAGTTAGATGTCCATATATGAAAATTACAAGTAACATGTAAATTAAATAAGGAAATACAACTTAAATAAGAAACCTTCACAAAAGAGTTAGATGTGTAAATATAAATCTACAGCAAGTAAACAAAACACACAGACCACTGGTGGGTGTTGATATTATGGTAAGTGCAGGAGGTATTTACCTCAACATGTAAACCTGACAAGAATAGAATATTTCGGGAAGGAAGAAGAAACCCTAATGAGTTGGCTAATAACCCTAGAAGACATGTCATCTCAAGAGGATAATTTGTATTAGGTTATTAGCCTCCAAGAGAAGAAGTCAGCTAGAAGAAATAATATATACTGAATAGACAGATACCCAGAATGAGAAGTCATTCCAGACAATTAGCCAAAATTAGTATAAATACAAGAGGCTAGTCTTCATTCTGGAAGGCATTCTCAGAATTACAAAGCAGCAATTGTGTGCACTGCAGTTTCCCAATTTGTGCGCAGGTTTGGAAGAGAGTTGTCATTGCAGTTGTTGCAACTAGCATATTATGTTTTGTCTTAGACTATCTCTTGGTTAGGGTTTGGACTATATGATCATCTCTTGTTTGATGCACTATCCTTGGGGAAAGGTGTGCTACCCTTTGTTTGGTTATCTAGCCTAGGGTTTTCTTTCAGAATGATTCTCTGTCAAGGTTAAGGTGCTCGAAGGGTGGATTCAACCTATGGTTGGGTGACAATAGTGATATTGTCGATGGTAAAATGAGCACATCCATTATATTCTAACATGTTATGGTCCCACACCTCCTTCATTCATTCTAACCACTAGAAGGAAGCATATCCATAAGGATATTAAGCTCATTGAATAACTATCGCTAGGGTTTCTAGCAGGAGCAGTCACCAAAGCACTGTCGCTAGGGTTACTAACAGGTGTAGTTGCAGAAACCCTAATCCTCTCGTTGAGGCACCTTAAGTGAATGGATTGAACTAATTTCTGGATAGACCAGTGCACCCTATCCTAGTGCATTTCCTGGTACTCTTAGCAAGCCAAGACGTCAATTTTGAGTTTTTGGTCAAATCTAGGGTTGACTAAGTCAAAGAAGCCATGACTTATTCTATGAATTCAGAAAACAAGTTAGATGGAGCTTCTAAATTTAGAGCATTATTGACCTCATCCTTGACAAGAATAAAGTATTGGATATCATGAAAGGAAAGATCGTGAAACCATATTTTGAAGAAGGAAAAGAGAAAGAACCACAGAACATTGCAATTATGGAAAAGTTCAAAGACGGTGACATAAATTCCATGAGTATCACAGTGGACTCTAAAAAATACCACTTGATACCCTACATCTCTCATATTGACTCATCGAAGAAGATGTACAATTCCCTAACAAAACTCTTCTCAGTCAGAAACATTGGACAAGTAATGAGTTTGAAGAATGAGCTCTGTGACATGAAGATGAATGATGATGACAACATAAAATCTTACTTTGTGAGAATCTCCTAGTTAAGATATCAACTACAATCTATTGAAGAGATCACTTTAGAGAAGGAATTGTTAAACATAGTACTCAATGGTATTCCCAAGACTTGGGATGCATTTTCCACAAGCATGAACACAAGGAAGGAGTATCCTACATTTGAAGAACTTTGGACTTGATGTGCTAAAAAAAAATAATCAAGGATCAATGCAAAAGCGAAACTCCAAAAGAAGTACGATGATCAATCCTTTACAACAAGATTCAAGAATTTCAGGAACAAAAGGAAGTTTGGTTCAAGGAAGAAGCGAAATCAAGAGAAAGGCATGTCAGAAATGCAATGCTTCAACTGTCAAAAGTATGGTCACTACAATATCCATTGTCCCGAGCTAAATAAAAGGAAGGGGACACACGAAGCATCCGTTGTTGAAGAAAAGGAACCTAGAAAGAATACCAAGAAGGATAAAACAAACTTCTTATTCTAAGACAAGGTAACAATACTCTTCCTAGTTCTTGTACATATCTTGTTTGCATAGTCTCTATACATATTTTGTATATCTATCTCTTAGAAGATAATATGTTTCAAGAAGAACTATACCTATGGAAGAACAAACAAGATAAGGATTTCTATCATTATACAATTCAGATAATACACATGAAAGGATGAAATACATCAAACAAATCATGAGGAAGTTATTACAAGATAAGCCGAAATCAGAATCAATCTTGAAGAAACTTAGAATAAGCAAAGATAGAAAGAAGTCAGCAATCAAGAGGAAATTGGAGAAAGACGTATGACACTTTGCAGAAGGCAATAAGGATGCAGACAAAAGTGTGGACTCTATTAGATGGAGGGATCCAATTATATAAAGAAAAGCATGTACTCATACATGAAGCAAGGATTATGAGGGAGCTAATCCTATGATCCATTGAAAAATGATGAAGTATATATCCATGGTAGCAGCCATGAAAAGCAGTATGTGTTCAGTTCGATCTTAGAAGAAGTCTTATTCGAAGAGAAGCCTTAAAGTATCCCTATTTGTCCATTCACATATATGATCCTATTATGAAAGGAAGAAGTGGAATTCTTAGGGCATGGAATCTATAAGAAACTCCATAGACCCAAGAGATAAAGAAAAACATGAGGAAGAACATGTTAAGAACCAAATATCAATATAGCATAGAAAAACCTCAGAATAAGTACTCAATGCCCTGAAAAAGAGATAAACTCAGATAATAAGCCTCTTCAAGGGGGAAACCTCCTTATTCCCACATAAATGTACATGTACAAGATGATTCAAAATGAAAATGTCTCCTTGGTATATATAGGAGACTAGGAGGTATAATTACAACTAATGGCCTAAAGCCGACATAAATAAAATAACATTACTAATATAATATGCCCCAATTAAGGGGTAATGAGCCACTATTTAGGGCTTAACATTCCCCTCCCCTTGAGACAAGTTTTTTCCGCAACACTTGAGTAACTTTGGATGATTTTGTATAAAAGACTCATCTTCCTAAGTGGAATCTTCACCCGGTAGTTTCCTCCATTTAATGAGATACTCTAAAATGGATCTATTCCTCAGCAGGCGAATTCTTGTGTCAGTGATGGCTTCAGGCAACAATATGATTTTTCCTTCGTCGTCAAGTTCTGGAAATATAGTTTGAACTGGGATCTTGTCACCTATAACCTTCTTTAAGCATGAAACATGGAAAACTGGGTGTACTCGTGAAGATGCAGGCAACTATAATTTGTATGCCATAGTACCAATCTTTTGCAACATGTTATAAGGACCATAGTACTTTGGTGATAATTTATTGTCCTTCTTGGCTTGCTTGAGGGACATCTATTTGTATGGTTGTAGTCTTAAAAACACCCAATCCCCTACTTCAAAACTTCTTTCACTACAATGTAGATCTGCTTTTTGTTTCATACGATTCTGTGTCATGGTCAAGTTGTCTTTTAATATTTGGAGAACTTGTTGTTGATGCTCAATGTGATCTTCCACTGCTTGAACCTTAGAATTTTCTTTTAGAGAACAAGTTATGGAAGGAGGGTGGTATCCATAGAGTGCCATGAATGGTGTCATTTTTGTTGCAGTATGAAAGCAAGTGTTATACCACCATTCTGCCAAGGGTAACCATTTGAACCATTGTGTTTGTTTATCAAAGACAAAGCAACAAAGGTAGACTTCCAGACATTTGTTCACTATCTCGGTTTGTCCATTAGATTGAGGATGATAGGATGAGCTATGAGATAATTGAGTACCCAAAAAGGAAAATAATTATGTCCAAAAATGTCCAGTGAAGATGGGATCTCTGTCACTTACAATAATCTTTGGGTTGCCATGTATATTTTGAACTATCTCCATGAATGCGGTGGCAACTGTACTAGCTTTGAAGGGATGAAAGAGTGCACAAAAGTGTGCGTACTTGGTCAGTCTATCAACAATCACCATGATGACACTCTTTCCTTCAGACTTTGGTAACCCTGTGATTAAATCCATGGAAACCTCCTCCCAACGCTGACTTGGGATGGCTAATGGTTGTAATAGACCTGGGGTCTTAATTGTTTCCACCTTATTTTGTTGGAAAACCAAACATTCTTCCACAAACCTTTGAACATTATTTTTAAGGCCATCCCAAAAAAATCCCTTCTTGACCCTATGGTAGGTTTTTAAAAATCTCGAGTTCCCTCCTACTGGAGAGGTGTGCAATTCCAATAGTACCTTTTGTTTTATTTTGGATTTCTCACATAAATATAAGCGATCTTTGTACCATAGTGAATCATTTTTCCATGTAAATGTATCTGATGTACTGGAATCCTGTTGTAGCCTTTGAATGAGAGTCCACACTTTTTCGTCATTCTTCCATTCATCCCTTGCTTCTATTATCCAATAAGGTTGGATGATTGAGATAGCATAGAGAAAGGCCTCGACATCTTCATCCTTCCTTGAGAGTGCATCTGCCACAACATTTTTCTTCCCTTTTTTATAGACGATTTCAAAATCATAACCCAATATCTTGGTTACCCATTTTTGTTGTTCTTATGAAGATAGTATTTGTTCCAAGAAGTATTTAAGACTATCATGATCTGTTTTGACCTTGAAGTGCCTACCTATTAGGTAAGGACACCATTTCTTCAATGCATGTAGTATTTCCATCATTTCCTTCTCATAAATGGGTTTGTGTAAGTCCTTTCCCTTGAGTGGTCGACTTTCAAAAGCTAGGGGCCTTCCTTCTTTCATTAGGACAACACCAATTCCATTTCCCAACGCATCACATTACACAATAAAGGTTTTTGTGAAGTCTGGAGTGGTCAAGACAAGATATTTTCACATCACCTCTTTAAGTTGTTAAAAAGTTTTAGTTGCCTCTGGAGTCCATGAAAATTCATCCTTCTTAGTTAGTGTCATTAAAGGTGCTGCTATTCTTCCATAGTGTCGCACAAACTTGCGGTAGTAACTTGTCAAACCCAAAAATACTCTAAGATTCTTTAATGTTTTGGGAATTGGCCAGGCCATCATGGCCTTAATTTTGTTAGGGTCTACCTTGACACCTTCATGCAATACAATATGACCCAAATACTCTACCTCCTTCACTCCAAAGAAACATTTGGATGGTTTGACATATAGTTGTTGCTCCTTTAGTAGTTGTAGAACCTTGTCAACATGTTGCACATGATCCTCCCAAGACTTGCTATAGATTAGTATATCATCAAAAAATACTAACAGAAATATTCGAAGGAAGGGATTGAAAATGGAATTCATCAACCCTTGGAATGTGGAAGGTGCATTTGGAAGGCCAAAAGGCATGACCAAAAATTCATAATGTCCTTCATGAGTTCATAATGTTTTTTTTGGGATATCTTCTTCCTTCATTCTAATCTGATGATACCCTGAACGAAGATCCAACTTTTTGAAATAGATTGCTCCATGTAGTTCATCTAACAATTCATCAATGACAAGAATGGGAAACTTATCTTTAATAGTGATCTTGTTGATCTCTCTATAATCTGGACACATACTCCATGAGCCATCTTTATTGAATACCATTACCATCGTTGCAGAGTAAGAACTTTGGCTAGGTCTAATAATGCCTGCCTCTAACATTTCTTCAACCATGCACTCAATTTCACTCTTTTGGGCATAAGGGCATCTGTATGGCCTGATGTTAGGAGGAACACTCCTAGGAATTAGGTGAATATCATGATCATGATTTCAAGTGGGTGGAAGACCTTTGGGAATATCTTCAAATACTTTGGAATGCTTATCAATGATCCCTTGGAGATCTATAGGAATAGATGGCTTGGATGTTTGAAAATCTAGTGATCATAGTTGTGCAATAACACCTTGATGCCCCTATTTCAATAATTGTGTCATGCCATTAGAGATTATCACCTTACCGGGTTTCCCTGTGATACCTCTTAACTCAATTTCTTTTCTTTCCAATGAAAAGTTCATAAAAAGTTCTTGAAAATTAAAATCCATTGTTCCTAATGATCGTAACCATTAGATTCCTAGTACAACATCAGCACCACCCATGGGTATAGCAATCATTGGACTATTCATTACATATTCCCCCATAGTAAGGTTGATCTTATTTCTTTTTTCTAAGCAATTGATAGTTCCTCCATCTGCAATCATTACTTGAAACTCTGGTGCTAGATATACAAAGAAATTGAGATCTTTGGCTAATTTATAGTGAATGAAATTATGAGTACTGCCAAAATCAATTAGGACTATTACCTTTTTATTTTTGATATATCCTTCGATCTTGAGGGTTTGAGGAGTGCTAATTCTAGCCAATGCATTACACGATATTGTGGGAGTCAACTCTTCAGACTAAATTGATTCTACGTTTTCATCTTGAGATGGTTCTTGTTCATGTTCTTGTTCTTCTTCCTCTTCACAATCTATGTAGAATAATTTCTTCTCACCACACTTATGTCCCTTACTATACTTGTTGTCACAATTAAAGCATAAACCCTTTGCTTTTCTTTCCTCCAACTGTTGAGGTGTCAACCTTGTAGGTTGAGGTGTTTTAGAAGAAGGATAATTATTCTCTCTATAGATGTTAGGATTGGTCCTTCTAGTAGCCATAGCCATATTTGTACTTTCAACATTTCTTGCCACCCTAAATGCATTCTCCAATGATTTGGGCTCCCAAAGGCGAACCTCATGTTGAATGTTATCTCTTAAATTTCCTATGAATACATCAATCAAGTGCTCATATGGAATATTTGTTACCTTTATATTTAATCTTTGGAAGTTCTCAATGTGCTCTGTAACTGAACCCTTTTGCTTGAGATTTATCGATTGGCTAAAGAAGGTATTTCTCCTTGTATCCTCATAGTGTGCTATCATTGTTTCCATGAAAATTGTCCAAGTGATGAGTGATTTGCAAGAACATGGCCATATATACCATACAAATTGATTGGGTTCTAAATATAAAGAAGCAATTCGTACCTTTTGTGTATGTGGCGCATTATGTAGATCAAAGAATTTATCCATCTGAAGTATCCATGTGATAGGGTCCTTGCCATCAAACTTCCTCATATCGATCTTAGGAACGTGGTTGGTATTCAACCCAAAGTTAGATTTTATCCATTCTTGATTCACCTTCCTTGTGTCCTCATCATGAATTTCATGGGATACATTTTCACTTTCAGATGTCCTCTCTATTACGAAATTTTTCAATCCTTCCATGAAACCATCCATCTTTGCCTCCAAGTTAGCTTCCATCTCTTGTAGTTCATCTTTTGTTACTATCTTCTTTTGTAAATCATTTATTTCCCTATGCATTTGTTCACCTTCATCAAGAGTCCAAGTAGGATTTTCTAGAGGCTTATTTGGTGTAGAATTTCCCTTTTTGGGTGGCATGTTTGCCAAGTATCACTTTTGAACCTTGATTTTGAGGTGGTTCTGCTAGACAATATTTATTCTACTGTATATCCAAAGTTTTAGCCCTTCTGGGTATGAAACTTTATTTTTTGTATTTCTTTGATATTTCTTCTCTTCAATGCCACAGTTTGGATCAAAATTGCATGTGCCAAGTGGGATTTACAGTAGCTTCCCCACAACTTGTTGATATTTGCCCTTTTCAAGAGATCTCACTTGTATAGTGTGCCCCACACAAAATAATTGGTATACAATTCTTAAACTCATAATTGAAATACTATAGACTGTCCACTATCCAATGAAACCAGTCTCACTCAATTTGGATACTCTAGGAAGAAGTTATGATTTTTTTACTTGGAACACTTTCTAGAGACTAGTCAATAGGAATAGTCAGATACCCTATCTTCTACAGGGTGTATCTACAAATGTAATATGACCTAGAAGCTAACATTTTTACCACAGATACCTTACTAAGTTCTGTGAATATCCTCTAGATTTCAAGGTGTGAAACATTACAGAAAAAAATATATAGCGAAAATTATGGAATGCCTCAGTTCAGGAATATTCCAGAACCCTATATTGCACAGGTTGTATCTCCAAAAGTATAAGGCCTCAAGAGCTGAAATTTTAACCCAACGTACCTTGATCCATATAATAAATACCCTCCAAGACGTTCCTTCTGAAAAGTTGTAGAAAACAAGTTATAGCCAAAATTCCAAGGTGTCTCAGATGTAGCAATGAAACCCCAAGACCTTGAGCTCTGATACCATATGTTAAGAACCAAATATCAATATAGCATAGAAAAACCTCAGAATAAATACTCAACACCTTGAAAAAGAGATAAACTCATATAATAAGCCTCTTTGAGGAGGAAACCTCCTTATTCCCACATAAATGTACAATTACAAGATGATTCAAAATGAAAATGTCTCCTTGGTATATATAGGATACTAGGAGGTATAATTACAACTAATGGTCTAAAGCCGACATAAATAAAATAACATTGCTAGTATAATATGTCCAAATTAAGGGGTAATGAGCCACTATTTAGGGCTTAACAGAACATTAAGATTCCAAGAAAGGAAGAGAAGCCAAAACAACCAGTCATTGTATCAAGAATCACAATATTACCAGCCTGATATGAACTCACTAAAAGAAATCAAGCAGAGGAACTGAAAGTTGTGATGAAGAATAGTGTATGAAAGACTTGTGAATGAAATCATTGCGAGATCGAGAACTAGAGGTTCTCCCATATGGAGGGAGAAGACTATGATGATTACTTGTTCCAATAAACTAAACATACCTTTACATGAGTCATTATATCATCTGCAATATCCATGGTTGGAGTTCTACATCATATGAATGCAAAGACTGTTCTCCATAGAAATTGAACAAAGCGAGTATGAAGAGAAACCTCAAGGCTTTGAGGCATACCAGAAAGAGACCCTTGTATGCAGATGGAAGAAGAGAACTTGTTGGAGAACCTCCAATGCACAGAAGAAGCGTGGTGAAGATTTTCTATAACAAAGATATTGTATCAGAATGATTACTCAGAAGATGAGGATGATGGATTTCCAATCCATGACAAAGATATCACAATGACAGAAGAAGTGCCACATGGATATGTTCCATTTTTACCCTTGCCACGATGTTGTGAGCTAGCAGGAACCCAAGAGGAATCCAACAATGATATACTTTATTGATCAGAGCTACATGAAGCCTTCAGAGAAAACCAGTGTTCTAGACCGAAGTACATTTGAAATCAAACATTAAATTATTCGTGATGAAGTCCAAAAAGGAGAAAGTGGTTCTACAATACATATCTCCACAGATGAGAAGATAATTAGACATTTTGGTAAAGCTTATGTCAAAGATGAAAGAGTTTGTGTACTCAAGCTGGAGATCATGGAGACGACTTCCTTATTGAAAAAAGAAGAGATGACTCCCAGGTTGGGAGGGAGCACTGATGTGTTATTGATTGATGGACAATCATTTTGCAGTTCAAAAATGGTCCAGGATGAGAATTTCCTTTCTAGTTCGGAAAGTGGTTTGAGATTTCTGACGGATAGGCATTTTCTAGTTTGAAAAATGGTCCAGATCGAATAGTCATTTTCGTAATGAAAATGGTTCGATGGATTGTTGATGTACCATAGACAATGATTTCCCATTGTGGTTAACATGGGGAATGGTATATGGAAGTCTCTCTTCTTTAGGGTTACTCAAGAATACTGGCCCACTTTGCAGGATAGTGATTTCCCATTGTGGTTAACATGGGGAATGGTCCGTTTTGGAGGTTGGTGCAAGATAGTCATTTCCTTAAGAAATGGTCTGGAAAATCATTCCTTAGGGAAGATTCATTCTCTCTAGGTTGCACTTTGTTTAGTATCGGAGGAATGGCCCAGGGTGGGGGATGATCCAAGTTCAGCAATCAGGGATAGACATTCCTTAGGGAAGACTCATTCTCTCAAGGTTACACTTTATCTAGTGTCGGAGGAATGGCCCAGGGTGGGGAATGGTCCAGGCTCAAAAATCAGGACAATTATTCTTCCTTTCTTGAGAATAATAGTCCAGATATCTCATCATTGATGTTTGACCTTCTAAGGGAAGATGCTCTTCCAAGATCTCACAAATGTGAGTGGAAGAATGACCCAGATGATTCAATTTATATCATAACATTGTTTATGTGTAGGTTGATATCAGATGATTGTTATGAATACTGTATGTAAGGTAGCTAGAGAGGTAGTTTGGGGGGGGGGGCAGAGGACCCATAGTGATAATAGTGGATGCCATTCAATGTAAGGTGGACTAGGTCCACTGTATTATTAAATAAGGCCCACTATGGTAGTTAGATATAATAAATGGATAATTAGATATAATAAATGTAAGATGACTTCTTAGAAGATTCTACTTCTAGAAGATTCCTCCTCTAGAATGTTCTTAGGTGATGGTAGTACTATATAAAGGGGTTCAAGCAATGTAATGGGATATGAAGAGAAGTATTGTATTGTGATTTTTATCTCAATAGGAGGATGCCCCTCGAAGAGGCAAGTGAATAGGAGAGGATCCCTTCCATAATAGGATCCATTGTATGGTGTTTCCCTACCTCAAGGGTTTGGTAATAACAAAGTGTGGTTTATTCTATATTGCTTTGTGGATATATTGTGTATTCATTATTTGTGGTGATTATGTTTTTATAGATATTCAAGTTCTTAACAAGTGGTATCAGAGCACTTTCCTTGGCAGACATTGTGGGAAAATATTTTTTATTTTTACATATGTTTTTTTTTCGGAGAAGAAAAAAGAGGGTCGCGACATTCCATAAATTTTCAGTATATTTTTGTGCAAAATTTGTAGAAATAGGTTGTATATATAAGTTCCTCTCAGAAAAACACCCAAGTTGAAAAAACAAAATCGTCCGAAACAGAGTCCGGGAAGTCAAGATGTTGAAGTTTTAAAATCTGCAATTTTCAGGGTTTTTCTGCGGATGATGGTGCAATGTTTTTATTTCTGTAGCAGCTGGAGGTCAAATTTTCCCAAACAAATTATAGATCTGATTTCCTCTCACAATTTCACCCAATTTGAAAAAAAACAACAGCCAAAACAAAGTTCGGGAAGTGAAGTTATGAGCATTTTAAATTCAGTAGTTTTTCATTTTTTCAGAAAAAGCTGCGATTTTCTATCGTAACTTATTGTTCTATTTTTTGGGTTTTTTCATGACGGCTATGGGACGGAAGAGTTCATAGGGTGATCAGATGGTTGTTTCCTCTCAAAAACTCAAATAAATTCTACAAATTACTGAAGCATTCAAATCCCAATTGTATGATACATTGGATGTCAAATTGGACGGCCTCACAAACTACCTGAATGATAGTTTTCGTAGTATTCAAGATTCATTGGATAACATGCATGAGAGATTTCTTATGGTGGAAATCAAGGATGAATATAATCAAGAAATATATGCTTGGTATGATTTGGAGGCCGATTGCGATGATTGGTATATGGATAGTTGTCATTTATGGGATGACAACCACTTTCATATTTTATTTGATAACTCTAATCCACCTTTTGTAGAGAGTATCAATGTGACAAATCAAGAGCCAATGATTATTACCAACGTCCATCCTTCATATTCTACAGTGATATTATTCCTTCCAGATTCTTCTACGACGATTTTCCACTATGTGGATGGATCTTCTTATTTGGATCCACATGACATGTGTCAGTCTTTGGAGCATCATTTTCAGTTGGTTATTGGGTGTCGATATCTTCCATGTGGGGTTCACATGAGCAATTGGACATGGGACCCTAGTTTACAATGGCGGTTGGACTACTTCAGCATGGTGGCTTTCATTTCTCAATGGGACCATGTTTCTCTAGTCTACTTCAGCATTGTGGTCCACACTTATCCATGGGACCTTGGTATATGGTTGTACATCAAGCATTGAGGACAACACTTTCATAAGGGGGATGGAATGTAAGGTAGCTAGAGAGGTAGTGAGGGGGGGGGGGGGGGGGGGGCCCNGGGGGGGGGGGGGGGGGTAGAGGCCCCATAGTGATAATAGTGGAGGTCATTCATTGTAAGGTGGAATAGGTCCACTATATTGTTAAATAAGGCCCACTATGGAAGTTAGATATAATAAATGGGTAATTAGATATAATAAATGTAAGAGGACTTCTTAGAAGTTTCTACTTCTAGAAGATTTCTCCTCTAGAATGTTCTTAGGTGATGGTAGTACTATATAAATGGGTTCAAACAATGTAATGGGATATGAAGAGAGTATTGTATTTGGAGCGGTAGCTCAATAGGAGGATGCCCCCTCGAAGAGGAAAGTGAACATGAGAGGATCCCTTGCATAATAGGATCCATTGTATGATGTTTCTCTACCTCAAGGGTTTGATAGTAATAAATGAGATTTTTCATAATGTTCGTGTATATCTGTTGTGGTTATTTTGTATTCAGTCCTTGGTTCTTAACAAAGTATATGTATACTACTGTGGTGGGTGTGTTCCACTGTTTGTGACTATACATCACTGATCAAGTACCTGTGTGCTACTTGGTGTGGTAGTGTACCACTGGATTGTATTTGTGTACTACTATGGATAGACACAATTGTGTTCTATTGAATGATATTGTTATGATTTCCTTGAAGACTATCGATAGTGTTGGAAATGATTATCAGCTACATGGATGATCAGTGGACAGATATTTTCCAGACAAAAAATGGTCTAGGACATTTATTCTTCTAAGACATATGTCTGGATTAGAAGAATGGTCCATGTGTCACTCTATGGTGTGAGTGACGTATCCAGCATCATGTCTAATTACTCAGATAGAGTATGGTTTTGAGATATGATATAGCTGATAATGTTGATGGTGATGATGGTGCTCATGATCTAGCCATGAGATAGTCTATACAACTATGTTGATGCTACCAGGAGAGTGGTATGTTTGTGCTCAAGACCATTACCTATAATACCTCCCTAGCTAGAAGGGAGTGTTGATATTATGGTATCTACAGGAGGTATTTACCTCCACGTGTAAACCTAATGAGAATAGAATATTTTGGGAAGGAATAAGAAACCCTAATGAGTTGGCTAATAACCCTAGAAGACATGTCATGTCAAGAGGATAATTTGTATTAGGTTATTAGCCTCCAAGAGAAGAAGCCAACCAGAAGAAATAATATATACTGAAAAGAAAGATACCTAGAATGAGAAGTCGACCCAGGAAGTTAGCCAGAATTAGTATAAATACAAGAGGCCAGTCTTCATTCTAGTGGGCATTCTCATAATTACAAAGCAACACTTGTGCGCACTACAGTTGCCCAATTTGTGTGCAGGTTTGGAGGAGAGTTGTCGTTGCAGCTATAGCAGCTAGCAGATTACACTTTGGCTTGGACTATCTCTTGGTTAGGGTTTGGACTATCTGATCAGCTCTTGTTTGATGCACTATCCTTGGGTAAAGGTGTGCTACCCTTTGTTTGGCTATATAGCCTAGGGTTTTCTTCCAGAATGATTCTCTATCAAGGTTAAGGTGCTTGGACGGTGGCTTTGGCCTATGGTTGGGTCACAATAGTGATATTGTCGATGGTAAAACAAGCACATCCAATGTATATATGTCAATGAAATACAATCTAAGTTGGTAAACTACATAAATGAGTTATATGCCAAGGAATACACAGTTAGATGTCCAGATATGAAAATTACAAGTAACATGTAAATTAAATAAGGAAATACAACTTAAATAAGAAACCTGCAAAAAAGAGTTAGATGTGTAAATATAAATCTACAACAAGTAAACAAGACACACAGATCACTGGTGGCCCCCCTAGGTAGTCATGGTACTCTAGCTCACAAATTGATCACAACTTCAGCTTGATTTATAAATATGCATTAGAAAAAATAACAGAGTTAATTTTACACATAGTTCATGAATTGTTTTCTTGGGTCAGTGATCATGCTAGAGAGCTCAAGTATTTATAGATTCTGAGAGGTCGACCACTGAAAAGGGTTGACTCTCTCTCAAAACCAGAAAATTGTTTAGCTATGTTATTAATAGACTATGAGTTATTAAAATCGTAGCTCGAATATAGGAGCTAGATTTAACTATCTAAATCAAAATACAATAGGAGCCATAGCAGGAGGATGATAATGGGTAAAAAATCCATGTTCTGGTTTTTCTCGAAAATGCCCACATGTATGTTAACGACCAAATATGTTGTGCTCTGAGGGACGGATCAAGGGTTAGATCGAGGTCTGGATGAAGTTATGGATCTTTAATTTCGAGTTGTCTCTCAATCCATCAACAATTTTGGAAACACCCTTTGTGGGACCTAATTAGGCATATTAGGCACAAAACCCACGTGATAGATTTTTCTGATTCAACTTCATCCTCCCACAAATTGAGATGAAAGTTCACTTTCTGGAAAAGAGTAGGATCGAGGGTTGGATAAAGGGTCGGATTGAGGGCTAGATCGAGGGCCAGATCAAAGGTTGGATTGTGTTTCCAACCTATTTCAATCAAAAGACAAGTGTTAAAATATTGTATGCATTCGACTAAGGATAAATCATGTTGGCCCTTGACCAAGTTTTGGAAAACCTTGGTCATATTTGACCATTTTTTGGGACTTCGATAGGCTGGTCGAAGGTGGAGCGCAAGTCAAAGCAGAGATCATGGGATCTTGGCCCCTTTTTTGGTCATTTTTTGGATTACGATTTATGTAACGAGTATGGGATGTTGGCCCATGGGTTTACCCATGTTTAGGCCCATTTTGTAATGTATAAATAGAAATCTAGGCAATGTAAGAGGAGCTAGTGTGCTAAGTGAAGTGACCTAGTAGAATCGGCTTAGTACGGAGCTAGAGGCTTTGTGCATACTATGTGTTAATAATTGCAGAGATAAGTGCAAGTGATTGTAAGAATATTGTGTGCAGACTATGTAAGAAGGCTTTGTGTTGTGACCTAACTCGGGGAAGGAGGATCTGGCGAGGTGTGCATAGATCTCTTGTCCTATGCGGAGTGGGGGTTTTGGGAGCTGTGCTTGTAGAATATTGATAAAATATAATAAAGAAGAGAAGAGTTGGTGGACATAGCCCCACACCGGGGTGAACCACATATATCATGTGTTACGGTTGTTTTGTGCATTATGGTTGTTATATTATTCATATGATTTAATCTTAGTGCAGTATTGAATGTTTAGATGAATCTGGTATGATATATTAAGTTCTTAGTGATGTGAATTAATGCTAGATATGATCTCTTTCCATATGATAAGTTCTTAGATGTGTTAGATCTAGTTGAATACTGTGTTGTTCTGTAATTAGGGTTTGGATCTGTGATGTGAATAAGGGTTAAATAAAGATGAATAATAACTACTAAGTCCTTTGTTAGAGTGGTGTAATCACAGATCTATGTCCCAACTAAGTTGCAGACATTTGAGTCCTGCAACCACCCCTGCTTCTACCTCAGGTGAGACTTCATCTACTTTGCAGGTGTTTTCGAAAGGGTCGGTAGTTAGGGTTTTGTTGGTGCGTTGTTGAAGCGTTGAACCCTAGGTCTTCCCATGTGCCAACAAACCATCATGAAATAATTAAAAATGAATACAACACATACCTCATGTTGATCAATAGCAATTTGATAGAAGAAGTCTAATAATACCTTCAAAAAACAACTAATAGAGGTATGAATTATATGATTTGTATGTTCAAAAAGAGACTTAGTGAAGGAAAAAATTAGGAAAACATGGAGCCAATAGATATATTTTTCTTAAGTGGGACAAAGCAAATGAGCTCAAAGGAAAACATACAAAATTCCAAAAATTATGGTTGGGACCATATATAATTCATCAGAAAATTGGACCTGGAACATTCAAACTCAGAACATTGGAGGGAGATGAGGAGGAGCTCCTTGTCAATGGTCAAAGCCTCAAACGATACTTCTCTTGATCACCCTTGGTGATATAGTTTTGTACATAGTAGGATTCTCTTTGCTATTCAAACTTCTTTTAAAACTTTTTTCATGCTTTTATCATACTACTTTGGTTTTTCTACCACAATAAATCCCTTTCTAACCTTTTTCTCATTTGAATTACTAGAAATTGCTTTTCAGGCCTAGCAAACACCTTACAGGAGAATATCTAGTTGGGTACTCATTATGTGATGCATCCCCCCTTCTCTCCTGGGGGTTGTGCGACCTCCCAGTCAAGGATATTCAATATACTGAGCTGAATCATCTCT
Source organism: Picea engelmannii (assembly GCA_009831015.1). Lineage (NCBI taxonomy): Eukaryota > Viridiplantae > Streptophyta > Pinopsida > Pinales > Pinaceae > Picea > Picea engelmannii. Next base: position 119,210 of record ML778788.1, read on the forward strand.
TCAGGCCTCTTCTAGCCCCCAAAGTGATTTAAAACAAGCCCATTATCTCCTTAGGTGCAGGTCCTATGTAACCCACGGGCCCTTTTCTTAGCACTCCTTAAAATTTTAAAACTGGCGGGCACTAGATCCTCTCTACATGTGACCTCGGGCTATGACCTGGGGATAAAAATCCTAAAGTGCTTCACAAATTCAGACTTCGACATTCAGGAGTTCCGAACATTGCAACACCTTTTTCTCTCTAAGTGCTTTGCACCCGAAGCGACAAATCGAGCACCACGTGCTCACCTTGATCAACAACTAAGATTCGCCCTTCACTCCACTTCAGATGACCGATAGTCAATTCTCCTCTGTTCTCATTCTCCTAGAGTGTCATTTCTCTGGCATGGATCTCCACACTTCATGTGTCCCTCTGCTCATCAATGACTCTTGTTGACTTTTTACATAAGGAGTTTTGGTTACTCTACCTCGCCTTTCCTCTGAAGGACCCTTCCTCCAAATTTTGCATATATTTTCAACGTATCCTCGTTGCAACCAATGGCTAGGATTACTTCGCTACTTGAGGACTTTGATGATCCATGCTCTTCAAACACTTCAAAACCTTCGAACCACAAATTGTCGAAAGACTCCATGGATAACCGCCATGCAACTCTCCTAGATCTGATGATCTGGAATGATCATGCTTCCTCTTGAATGGATCCTTCTAGTTAATTTGGGGAATCTTAAAGAGCTCCTCCCTATTGAAGAATTCTCTCTTGTTACCTCTTCTAAGCTTGTTCTTCCTCGAAACCTATAACTCCTCAGAGTGTTTCTTTGACACTTAGCCGAATTTTGACTATGTGCACACCTTGCAACAGGTTTTCTTCCACGACTCAACTTCTTTGTGAGTGACTGTGCACACCTTGCAACATTTCTTTACACTCTTCTTCTAGTAAAATTCGAGTTACTCCTCCTGAACATTTGATTCAAAAATACTCTGTTGACACACACCTTGTAGAAAATATGCACATATTTCATACAGAGCTCCTCATTATCTCTCCTGAGCTTCTAAGTCAAACTAGACTCTGTCAACGCACTCCTTGCAGAAAATATGCACACCTTGCATGCAAATATCCACATTATCTCTCCTGAGCTTCTGAGTCGAACTAGACTCTGTCAATGCACTCCTTGAGGACAATATGGAATCCTTGCATAAGCTCATGAAGAGAAACAATTGAAACTTATCTAAACCCTCACATGTTCATACATTCAACCATGTAAATGCATTCATAACATAAGAAAGAGTAATAATAGAGAACATAATTAAACAGAAACCTACCATTCATTCATATAGACATAGTAACAACAACACCAAACATTTGGATCAACACTTCTCTATTATATTCATTCAAATGATATGTACCTGGGCTCATACAACTCGATAATCTTCAACAGTATTTAGATACAATAATCTTCAACAACAATAACCTTCAGTAGCCTCATTTGGGAAAAAATACATATATGTATACAAAACGACTCATCGAGCTCTTTTCCCTCCAACTACCTTAGTGTTATCCTATCAAATTCAAATATTTCAACTACTAAGTCTTATTACAATAAATTATCAGTACAAACAGATAAGACCGAATGCTTCATATCTGTACTGCAATCTACTACATTAAGAAATTACAATCTCCATAGATCTCATGTGATGGCTCAACCTCTCATCATTTAAGAAGTTCTATAATTACAATCTTTTCAATATATATTCACGATATGCCATCTTAAAATTTAAAATCACTTCAAAATGCATGTTAGGGTGTTGAGTTGTCCTCCACTTGCACTTTGATGACAATTCTCCTACACCATACTCCTCTAGAAAAAAATTCATGGACTCTTGTCCATGAGCTCTTGCACTGACTTTCCATGCTTCTGAATATCCGCTTCATTTTACCCATCTGACATCTTCTATTGGGTGTCCTTTATGTTAGAATAAGATTGGTTTATGTCTCATCTTTGCATAAGTCCTTCATTATTCATTTTGGCAAATGAATATAATTGTTATGGGATATTTTATTTATTTTGGGGAAAATTAAAATTATATTAGGTTATGCCCAATATCCAAGTTCAAGCATTAATCGACATCTCAAGACAACACTAGCCAAAGACACAGGCCAATTCTAGCATATCGATAAAGTTATACACAAAGAGCCAAGAGAGAGACCATCATTCAAATTTAAGTTGTCAAGTGTCAAGAACAAGCATTGACAACACTCTCACAAGGTTCCAAGCATCAAAAGCACCCACAGGAAGTGTTTACATTTCTTGATGGTTGCTACAGTTATAAGTAATCATTCTCCTTTTTTATCTCAATTATTTTGATGGATGGTGCTAAGAAATTTGTTGAGTTTTCACAGGATTTACACTACCCAATTTCACGTAGACACACAGGTGGGCGCTACTGAAATTCGCTACCGAAATTCTGGAAGAAACCAAATTGTGCAGAGTTATTTTGCAAGGACGCTTCTACCGGTTTTGAGTGGCTAACTTAAAACTTGGATTGTGAACAATTGAGAAGTTATTTTTGAAACATGGAGGAGGTTTTTTCTCATAACATTCCAAATAACAAAAACCTCTCTCAAGTTTTCAAAATGTGTTACGGTTTGAGATATATTAGACATATAAGTGGCGTTACCAACGTTTTTACAACGGTGCTATCGAATTTCCTGTAGCGGTCATGGTTTTGATATTCGCCTTGTCAGGAGGTTGCCACCTGTCAAGGAGGATACAAATGGATTCTAAAGGATCAATTAGATGTCAAGGGACACCTTCACCTAGGATTTATCTCCATAAAAGGCCTCATGCAATGAGGTGGAAACAATTTATTAATTTGACTTCCAAGAAATTCCTGAAAATTAGCAGTTTGTTGGATTTTTGTCTCTTTGATTGTTGCCACCTATCTCCAAGGCTTAGAATCGAATGGAGGAGATGGGATTCGACCTCCTAAGGTTATTTGGATGTTATTTTCTATTTAAGGAAGGAGATATCTCTTGGATAAAGGGATTCATGAGCCAAGAGAGGCTAGAGAGAGTAGGAGCAGGCATTTTTATTGTGTGTGTTCATTTGTAAGCATGTGGGCATTTTATGATTGTAAGCATTATTTCTATTGGAGACTCATGAGAGCTGTGATTTCATATTGTAATTATTTTGTTTATATATATTTTTATTTGAATATATTGCATATTTGAGGGTCAAAGGATGTCAATGATTTATGGATCCCTAAGCAACAAAGGATCTGTTGTATTTTTCCCAATCAGTGATTATTTATATTCAAGTATTTGTTGATTCATTAAATTGAGAGGATATCTATTTACTAAAAATTATATCTTATGTTTTCCTTCTTCATTCTTCCACCTATCAACATATAATCTTGTTTTCTATTAAGCAGATTTTGTGCCTTCGATGAGTAGGATGTTTGTGACTCCATTGCCCATTGTTGTAGCTTACTGATCTGCAGTTTGCTACCCTCTCCCTTTATTTTTCCATCCTGTTGATCCACCTATTCAAAACCAAAATTATATTTTACATTTTGATGGGTGTTGAGCTTACACTTTAGCAGACAAAGTGTGACTTTCAGTGCTAACATTTTTTGCGTCGTTGTCGGGGACGGATTTGAGCAAATTGAAAAGCTCACTAGGAAGAACGACACTGCATAGCTCTAGATTTATATGGTGACTGAAGTTGGACACCTTCAAGACTGCACATTCACCATGGAGACTCCATTGTTCAGAATCTATTGGTGACTCCACTGGGGATGAGACAAATTAAATGGATATGAAGGATATCCTGGCCAGGAGGTTTGCCCCACTCAATTTCTCAGCCATAGATGGTTATCCACATCCTGTGCCTCAAATTGATGAATGGCAAGATCTTCTACCCAGATTTTATGAATGTGAGAATGATAGCCATGTTGAGAATGTTCATGAATTTCATGCTTTGATGCAACAACTTGACATCCATCATGAATATATATTGATGAAAATGTTCATGTATTCATTGGAAGGCTATGCAAGGAAATGGTATAGAACACTCCCTACTTCTAGTATTTCCTCTTTGAAGGACTTTCATGATTTTTTTTATTCTCATTGCAAACTAATTTATCCAGCTAAAAGACTTTTTGAGAATTGTTGTGAGGGGTATGCATCATATATTCAGGATTCAGCAAGTGATTCCTCTAGAAGTGATGATGAAGGGGATGATTGTAGCGAGAAGGAATTAAATGATGAGTTTCATTATGTTTTTCCTAAATTTTAAGAACAAATGCATCATTCATGTCAAAATCTAGGTCCCCAAGAGAAAGATCAATATGGACAATCCATCATTTCCCTATCTCCTCCTTTTTCTCGATTCTTTAAGTCAAGAGGTCATCTTAGATTCAAATGTATTTCATCATGAGAATGGTGTTGCAGCTTGTCACACTAGTACATATGACCAAATTTGCGATGGTTTTTCGTTGATATTGCCACACTTATCCATCGCAATCTCCACGAAAGTTGAGATTTTTTTTCATCCAAATAATTTTGTCACTATATCCACGATCCAGGTGTGCATGGAAACATCGAAAAAATTAGCTCTCCACATGTCACCACCTTCAATATCGGTTAGCCCTCTGCACCATCGCAATTACGACAAAATTTCGTCGCAATAACAATGAAGAAATGTGGCAATTACGACGAAACTTCGCTAGAATTGGGATGAAAAGTTATGCCAAGACAATAACTTATGACGTAGTTGTTGAATGTGCGACGAAAAACCGTTGCAACTTGAGACGAAAATCCGTGGTAATATCGACGAGTGCAGTATCTCAAAACCAGATTTACGATGCACATGTTGTATATGCAATGAAAATTCATGGCAAATTGCGACGAAGTTTCGTCGCTGTAGTGACGGTTGTGGTTAAATAGTAAACTTTTTTCCGACGAACTTGCGTC
>ML778788.1:126010-139848 GCA_009831015.1 Picea engelmannii
GGGATGACACCTAGGGTTTATGAGTGGATAAACTTTAGTGGTTTTCCTTTGAAATTTGACTTGGTTCTGTGAGTGGATAACTCTAAGGCTCAAATATTCACCTTCTCTCTTGCTTGGCCTCCTTGAATGCATTATCTTGACTCAATTTGTCCTAGGAAAGTAGTCGACACTAGTCTTTATTTTTGTGATGCTTTATACTCTCAACAATTCTTAAAACCCTCACTTAAATTATATTTATGACATGATTTCCATGCTAATTGTACCTCAACGCTTTTCATATTCATTGGATAACTTGTTGGAGTTATAAAATAAATTTTCTACATCCATTAGGGATGCTATTTACTTTTGCATACTTACTTAATATTGTGGAAAAACGTGCTCAGAAATCTTGTTTAGCAATTGGATATTGTTCCCCTTGTTATAAGCGAAATTATAAGACTTAATTACTAATTTTCTAGGTTGTTTTTCCTATTGTTGTTATAAAATAATTATTGTTAATATAGATTGGTTTACTACTACAATTTTACAAGAGAAATTGGTTTTACTTGATATATAGTGTATAAAGGTGAACGACGTGCAATTTGGTTATTGTGGAAAATGTAGTCGTCACACTGGTGGATTTAGTGGCTCTCATAGCCTACCATAAGGCAATAAAGGGGTCATTAAAACAACCACCCCATTTCCCAATATAATTATTTCAACTAATTCCCAATTCACTGTCCAAGGACAAAGCATTCGTAGTCATGGTGTTGTCAAAGACTCTGTGGAAGTTCATCTTCAAGGTTGTTCACAAGGTAATGAAATCTCTCTTAATCGATTTCCTATTGATATTGCAGATTATGAATATGTTGTCCATGATAATTTGAAATGACATACCTTATTATGATATTTCATCAGTGTTATTTGATTGAGTATGTTATTAAGACAAGTCAAGGAGGCTTGGGAAACCCATGGTTAGATTTACGAAGCCATGTGTAACTTGACCAAAGGATTTTCAAAGTTCTCTTTTAAGGAAAAAATTCATTTCCATGAAGTGGTTTCTCACAATCCATGGGTGTGTTGGAATACCTTGTTCTCCTTTCCAAATGACAAAAAGTTATTTACAGATGAAGGTGCCCAACTATATTGGTCAATATGGGGTAGTGTTTTAAAGATTGACCATAATTTTGGGGATTTCTTAAAATGTATCATTACATCAATTGGTAATTTCATATGACATGAGCTTATGAGATTCTTCAACCTATGGCCTTAGAAAATGGGTTTCCTTAAGAGTCAAAATGTTTAAAGACATTAATGAATTTATGTACATCTAGGTGGTGATGAATAAGGGGGGGGATTCACCAACCGGTCTAGTACATTAAGCTCTTGAACATATGTTTCAATGCCAAATCATTGACTATAGAATTAAGGATTGCCCTCGACCAGCGTGGAAAATGTTCAAACCCAAGTTGCAAACAATGTTCAAATGCAAGGCTTTGTGGTCGTTCCCTTCAAAAATAGTGAAGGTTGTAAAGAAGGGAAAAGATCCTCAAATCCAAAAAGATTAACTAACCATGGCACCTATCATTGTCCCAACTTCTAAGAATATTGTTAGCTCAATTGTGGGAAAATATCTCTTTGGGGCTTCCCAACACACCTCCTATCTAAAATGTGGGGGCCATATGGCCTAACCTTTGCTCCCATGAATTAACTCTTAGTGGGATCATTACGTTAAAGACTCTTAGAAACAAAATGATAGAACCTTAAATGAGTGTTCCTTGCCCCAATTTCATAATGTACCTCTCCAAATGCTTTTTGTGTCCTTGAGATCTTGAGAGATGATGAGGCTATGAATTTTCATGTTGAAAGTTTGTAATGAAGATAGTATCATGGAATCTTCGGGACCTTATAGTCCTTGCCACAAATCCATGGTTTGGAGAACACATGAAATTGTTCCAAGTTAGATGTTTTATGTTTGCAAGAAGTTAAAGTAGTTGGTTTAATTTTGTAAGTCACTCTTTGGCTAATATGGTCGATTTTTGTATTTTTACCTAACCATGTTGAAGGTAGAGAGGCAACCACCTTGATCTCCTTGTATTTTTACCTAACCATTGGACATGGTATTGATCTAACACGTTGCTTGGTTTGGACGTCATTTTCTCTAAATTGAAAAGACCTAGGACTAGTCAACATATATGCCTCAAATGATTCAAATGAGAGAGTGGGCATGTAGGATTGGTTGGCCAATGAGCTCCCAAAACCATATGGTTGTGTGAATATTTTAACAATGCAGAGAGTTAAGAAGGCAAAGAGGGATTGTTACTTGTTCAGACACCCTTGAGGGAGAACATAGCTTGGAATGGCCTAAAGGCTAGGCTCGTGTTGTACGACCCCAACATTTGTTTTTGTCAAGACTCTCTTGGGTTGTGGTTTACTTGGTCCAATTTTCTTAAAAGAGGTAACAAAGTGTTGAAGTGACTATACCAATATGTTCTTACTAAACATGCATTTTTATCCTCTGATTATAATAGGAGAAGATCCATGCAAGTTCAAGGATTTCTTACTATGTTAGATCATCAACATATCCATTTTCCATCTCTTGGGAGATGCAAAATTCAAAGTCATGAAGATAAGTTTAATGCTTTATGTATCTCATGTTAAGAATGATATTTTAAGTCAATGATGGGTGATTCAAAACACAGTTTTGGTAAACCATTGAGGTAAACAAAACTCAATGACCATTATGACTAAATGAAATGACACAAATGGGTGATGTGACGAAGATTGTTTGGTCAAGTGACACCAATGCCTTCCTAAACAAGACTCATGGGGACTTAGCAAATTGGGAAAAGTCCTTAATTCATAATAGTTTCTTTATTTCCCCAGGTTTTTTTTTAAATGATTTTTTTGAATTTTATAATTTTATGAAGAAAGAATCAACTAATGATAGAGAAAAGAGGTGGACACTAACTTTGAAATAAAATGGGTTTTCAACCATGCAAGGAAACATATGATCAAAAGAAAGCAAGGTGACATATACACAAAAATCAATGGACACCCAAGTGCATGTCTCTCATTTAATGGCGATGGTTTTGATGCAATTGTCGTAGAAATGAAAAAAAATAATTAGCAATAGATGGAAGTGAGTAAAAAACATAATGTGCCAAAAACAACAAAATTAAGGGGTGGGAGCCCCCATGGAAATGGTTAGAACTAGAGTACATATGAGAATGAAGATCCATATGAACAATCAAGCTACATGGGCTCTTGGTGCTAAATATTATTAGGATGGGTGCCAAATGGAAAAATGGTACTACTTTAGGGTAACCCATCATAGGAAGGCTCCAAGTGACGAAGATGGTTCCAGATAGTGTCTTCTAAGGTCTTTGGCTCATCAAACTCAATCTTTTTCTAATAGGTCTGAGGTAACCCACTAATAAATCATTACACTTTTACCTTTTCATCCTAATAGAAATATTTTTATAGGAATATTTAGAAAGATAAAGACGCAACATATCTCCCTTATGAAACAAGAGTTGGAAAGTATGAATTAATTGAAGTCCCTAGTTTCCTTTTGAAATTAACCCACACAATTTTTTAACAAATGAATTAATTGAAGTCCCTAGTTTCCTTGATGGTCAGCAGTAAGCTTGATGGTATAAATAGTAGTAAGAGAAAGAAGAGGGGAAACTTAGCTCATCAATAGGATGTACCCAATACAGAGTGTCTCCTCTTCATGGAGGGACCCGGGATGTCTTGATGAGTGCATCTAAGAGACGTACTTGATGGTTACGCCATCCTCTTTGTGGAGGGGCTCAGGATGTCTTGAGAATCTCCTCCAACGAGGTACCCCATTGCTAGACCATCCTCTTTGTGGAGGGGCCTGGGATCTCTTGAGGAGAACGACTTGCCATTATAGTGAGCCCCCTAAAGGGGAAGGGGTGGGGTATGTATCTTTTGGCTCACCCAACCTAAGAAGGGTGAGGAAGGAAAGGCCGAAAGGATGGAAAGGAATGTTGACACACACCTAAAGGGGAAGGGTGGGGGTATGTGTATTTTCACCCTAAAGGTTGACTTTGAGTTACTTTGAGTGACATCTGACAGGGCATACTTGAGGGGAATCCCTTGAAGTCCCTTATGAAACAAGAGTTGGAAAGTATGAATTAATTGAAGTCCCTAGTGTTTGCACCCAATTCGTCACTAGGTGAGCAAATTAAGAGTGCTTACATGCCCAGTTGGGCTCTGCTAGGCATGACAGTTGTGAAAGGAAAGGTTAGAAAGAAAAATAACAAAGCAATTAACAAGAATTAAACTAAAACTAATAAAAACTATGAGCATATAAAACAAATGAAAAATAGAGACAAATGGACCAATATCACCAATGTATAAGCTGATCTATTGATGAAATCCAAAGGCACAATGAAGAAAGGGGACTTGGGTCCCTTCTTTTTCCAATGGAAGGCTCTTGAGGCCCTCAAAGCTTGCTCTCCTTACAATGAAAAGATGAAAATGTGGGTGAAATAACTCCAAGCTTATTCACTCAAGAGAGGGGTGAATAGCTCTATGAAATGCCGCTTGTGATGTGTATTGCCAAAGAATGATCCATTAGCAATCTCAGCAGCATAACAATACAAAGAATTCCTTGAGAAAGTGATGGTTATTCATGGATTTTTATAGCCTAGCATGGGGTGTTTATGTGACCTCTTTGGAGTGTGAAAAGGGGCACTTTAGAGCTCAATTAGGTCTTTGACCAGCCCCCCACGCGGATTGAGCTTGGATTTGGTGTCAAATCGACTTGGGAGTTGATCCATTAGTGGTTGGGAGGCCGACCAATTTCAATAAATGCGTCGTTTAGCAGGTGCGCGGGTTTTTCGCCCAACAGCTGCACCTCGTGCGCGCATGGCGCATTGTACATTGTTGTTACGTGCATATGCGCGCGCACCCCGGTTCTGTAAAGCGCCCTTCAATTTTGGTCATTTTGTATAGTTTTTTGACCCTTTTTCCATGCTGTGGATTAATCCTGTGCCATGAATGACTTCAGTTCTGTGTTTACGATGCAGAGTTCTTGTTTCCCTGTGCGGACGAAATTTCAGTGATAACAGATGCCCCCTGATGGATGAGGTTAGGAGCATACGTATAGCCGAAATCCATCAATGTTTCTTGTAATGAGAATGGTGGTGTAAGGGAGAGCAAGAGTGGGACCGTGTAGAGCGATCCGTTGGAGAAGAAAGGAACCTGTAGAACCCGACCTACCACAAGGTGTGTAACAATATACAACTGTGTACAAACGAGGCGGGCATGCCCCATGCTCGTATGATGTAACTCTGGAAAAGGATGACGGAAATGTTGATGTAGACAACTGCAGCGCCCTCGGGGGCGGTAATGATAAAGGCAGAAGACAATTCTGCAAAGGAACATACTCTGAACAATAGGCAATGATCGCAGGAACAAGCAGCGATGATGATGCGGGCAATGATGGACCTGCCAAGTTCAGAGGTCTCCGGCAACTGATAATAATAACTGCAATAGTCACAAAGTAAGACCCACCGCAACATGAGAAAGTGTTGGCGTCGAATGTTATGGGGGTCAATGACATCGGGGAGCAATGGTGTTTCCCCCTGTGCCGTCCGAGATCTCTCATTAAATGGGAAATGAGAATCAAGATACTGTCGCCCTTCTGGAAAATTGTGCTGATGTCGACAAAAAGGGGGACGCAACTCCCAGAAGCAAAGGGCTTCATGGAATCTACTGTGGTGAGGAAGTGGCAGAGGTACATGGACGAAGTCAAGAAGTGGGAAGACTCCAAACTTCCCTTGGTTGGAGGGTGCATGATATAAGGCGTGGCCGCAATCGTGTGACAAGATCAAGTGTCCGGGGGACAACAAGAGCAGGGATGAGTTGTGCCAAAGGCGGGACAAGGTAAACAAATTCAGAGGGTATAGGTAAGTGATCTGGGTAGTACTCTGAATATGTAGGCGATGTTGGCAAGGGTAAATGAGAAGTAATGCTCCAACCAAGGGTGACATGGGTTGCGTGCGGCCAAAAGGAAAGCAGGTCGCCAACGGTGACGACAAAAGGCGTTTGTACAGTAAAAAATAAATAAATTTGGGGGAGATGTACAAATACAGAAACGGGTGCCCCAGTGTGAAATGAGTGCCCCAGGGAGGGCAAAAATTTCTTGGAAAACTGATGAAGGGTGGGGGCCCCATTGGCGAGTTTCTGTATGAGGTAGGTGAAATGGAGATAGGTTCGTAGATGGGCAAACTGATGGTGGATGAAATGGTGGGTTCATGATCCTGCGGAGGTGCAGGTAAAAAGAACGTAACCATGAAGTGATGATCTGGGAGTCCCTATGGGAAGCTAGAAAAATGAGGAGAAGAAGTATGTGGTTGATCTACAACATGATAAAAGACTACTGGGACTCCCATCCCTAAAGGGTAATGAAGAACARCATGAGTGTCAAAAGTGCCAAAAGGTGCTATGAATGGGACAACTCATGTGGGTGAGAATGCTACCGGGTGACAGTACTGAAGATGCAACTGGAGGTGTGAGTACTGCAGAGCCGGGAATGGGTATCCTAAAGGCCAATATCATAGGGTGTGACTGGAAATGTAACTGCAAGACAGCGAGAGAGACTACATGACAATGCTGAGTATATACCTGAAGGAGTGATGTGGAGAGATGTTGATCAAGTACCTACACATAGAACAACCAAATACCCAAAGTGAACAATATCTGAAGAGAATCAAAGATATGAGCATATATTTGACAAATGTAACTATGCGCGTGCGTACCTGACCATGATATGGAAAAAAAAGGCGCCCCGGGGGCCTAGGATGAAAAGTGACCCAGGGACAGCCGTGATGTAGGCGGCGGGATGTTGATCCCGTGGCTAAAGATGGTTTGAAAAATGGACGCCGTGGGCTCCCGGAATGATGAGTGGAAGTTTGGAAAAAGGCCTATATATAGCTGTAGGGCCCACATTGCCACCTCATTTGTACCTGCTGCTACAGTGAGTTTTTGAGTAGATTCAGAGGAGATTGAGTGATTCTGGGAGCACGAGGTACCCGATCGACGACGTGCGAGTTTCAGGTTAGTGGTCTGATCGTCCTGCATAGAAATAGGTTTCTATTTTTTGGGTAGGGTAGGTAGGGGGGGCCGTACACTGGGTTTTAGGGGGTTTTGACTAGAGGGTGGGCCCACATGCACGGGTGATTCAGTGGAAGGCGCGCATACGTGCGTGCCTGTCCACTGAATAAGCGCGCGGTGGTGCGCTTGAGGTGAAAGTTAAGGCGCGCCCTAGGGGCACGCCTGTGGGGTGAACAGGCGCGCTCTCGAGCGTGCCTGTGGGTTTGACAGGCGTGCTCACGAGCGCGCCTGTGGGAAAAACAGGCGCACATACATGCGCGCCTGTATCGCGAACAGGTGCGCATGGGTGCACGCCTGTGGGTGGTAAAATCGCGCCTTTGAGGCAAGTTTGAAGGGTGAAAAGGAGAGTCTTTTTTATGCATTTGGTGTTTGCATACATTGATATAGGACTCTGTGTTATGTGCAGGTGATTATCAGTGACCATGGATGTGCGATGGCACGAGCGAGACTGGTCACAGCTTCGAGATGATGTGGCCAATGCGAGGCCTGCAGTTCGAGCGACTTTAGCAGCCAGTGGGCTGCTAAAGTTTTTTGAGTGCCCTTTGATACGGGCACAGGAGTACTTGCTCCAGTTCCTGCTCGAGATGTGGAGCCCCGAGCAGCACTGCTTCCTCGTGCGAGGAGAGCAGATCCCCTTCACTGCAGTGGAGGATATATACTTCTTGACTGAGCTCCCCTTCCGGGGAACACCATTGCCGGCAGAGCCTGTGCTGCCGTGGGATACTCACTTGGCTGACGTCGCCCGACGGTATTGTTCAGGTGAGAACTACATGGCTGGGAGTGCAGTGAGTATCAGTGGGTTAGATGCCCTGTTGCATCGCTGCATAGCAGCGATGATTGTTCAGGTGTATGGGTCACGAGTGACCCATCGGATCAGTGGTGGCGAGCTGCTGGTGATGGAGAGGGTGGTGGTGGGCCATGAGCAGTTCGCCTGGGGTTTGACCCTTCACGCGCGGATGATCGCGCAGCTGGACCGATGTCGGTCGACAGGTACCGGGGAGTTTGCGTTTGGCTCCATCCTGGTGGCCTATTTTTTGGAGAGGGTGCCGATGTTGCGCCCGAGGGTTCTATTAGAGGCACTAGGGGTACGAGAGCCGCGTTTGAGGCAGTGGTCCCAGATTTTGGTTCGCCACGGTGGTGGCGAAGGCGGACATTATTTTTCTACGTAGGCGGCGCAGATATGGCGGTAGATGCCGTAGGTTATGCTGCAGTACCCCTATGCTGGGGTTGACTTCCGGGGAGACCCGAACATGGTATTGCCTCCTGGGGAGGTTTTTGATGATCGAGGTATGTTGAGTGTTGTATGTGTTTTTTATTTATGTTGTGATTTTGATATATCAGTTCATATGTATGATGTATAGATACTGATATGATCTGTTGTTGCTTGTTTTGTGCATGTGCAGATTTGGCACCTTGCGGGCGCGAGGTGGAGTTGTACAGAGCGCGGGCTCAGAGAGGGCTAGAGATACCTCCACGTGGCAGGAGGCGGAGACGGGATGAGGCCGCGGGGGCACCAGCAGAGCCCGGGAGACCAGCGTAGAGGCGCCGCTTTGATGACCCTGGTGCGGGGCCATCGCACGCTCCTCCGGCGGCGGCCGGAGGAGATTTGGATGATATACGCCACCATTTTGAGACGGTATTGCAGGATGTGCCTGAGGGCGTGTGGATTCGTATCCAGGACGAGGGGTTCCTGGAACATTGTATAGGGTTACCGCCACCCTGGCGGAGCCTAGTGCGACGAGCAGCAGTGCTCGCCGCGATGACTAGCCGGCGTCTACCGCCTGAGCAGGGAGGTCCTGCGGATGTGCCACCACCACCGCCTAGGGCTGGTGGGGGTGGGCCACCACCTCCTCCTGAGGGAGGGGCAGCTGGGGGTGCGATAGAGGCACCCTGATTGTATCATGTATTTTGTATACAGTTTTGATAGGCTGGTGAGCCGATTTTTGTACCGGGATGTGGCACGGGCCTGAGGGTCGATGTATTTTTGTTCTATATAAACATTCAGATGGCCTGAGGGGCCCACACATATATATATGAGTATACATGTTTTTGAGATCCAAATGTGTTTTACATGTGTTTTGTGTGTTGATTATGATGATGTTGATCCTATCTATATGCTGTGACAGGACGTATGAGATGTTTATGTATGTGTAGCTTGATGTGATATATGCCAATCTAACACTATGTTATCTATTTCATCTGTTGTTTGATTCAATTCTCTTGGAATATGTGTAAATGTAATGGAATCAAAATGTCGAGATAATAATCTAACCTGCAGGTATTTGCGAAAGAGGCACGGATCGCATACACGGTACACATTGTTGAGCTGAAGAACGACTAGCTGGGAGTCGAGGAAAACTCTAAGGTGATGAATATGATGATGTTGGGCGTCGGTCAGGAGGCTAATGACATCAGTGTATTCGGCTTGGTTGTTGGTTGCTGGTCCTAAACAGATGCCGCTGGAATGCAACATTTCATGTGAAGGGGTGTAGAGAGCCCAAGCAGCTGAAGCGAGATTTTGTGTCCAACGGCTGGCGCCATTGACGTAGCCAATGTGGTAAACTGGTGGAGGAGGAATCTATCAACATCACAAAGGATAGTTTAGATGAGGGATAAAAAGATTAAAAAACACTAAAAATAAAAAATAACCTAAAGTAGCATGACTACGTTTAAGCATAAAATTTCTTGAGGTATAACCCATTGACGGGTTCTTTGAGCGAGAGGCCTTTAGGGGAGGCCAGGATGTATGTGCCTTTGGTGAGGCAATGTTGGATGATGTAAGGGCCATGCCAAAGTGATTCGAATTTGTCATGTCCAAAGGTATCATGAGTGATATCATAGGCGAGGACAAGGTCGCCTTCGCGAAATGAGCGAAGGTTGACATGGCGATCAAAGGTAGCCTTGGATTGTTTTTTAGCTGCCTCGTTGTTCTGTAATGAAGATCGACGGTCTTCATCCAGAGACTCTAAGTTCAGCAAGCGCTGCTCCATTGGAGCAGTGTCAGGTAAAAGATCGATTGGGGTGCGAAGGGTGGGAATTTCGCACTCGATGGGAAGAGTTGCCTCTATCCCATGGACCAAATGAAACGGCGTGAAACCCGTAGCGGTTTTCACCGCCGTTCGATAAGCCCATAGCACGGAAAATAACATATGATGCCAATTGGTTTTATGTTTATTAACCATGCGTTGTAACATGGTATTGAGGACTTTGTTTACTGCCTCGACCTGTCCGTTTGACTGAGGATAGTATGGTGAGGCAAAATCGTGAGAGAAGCCTAACCGAGACGAGAGTTTGACGAAGATCTCATTCTCGAAATGTTTCCCATGATCGGAAATTAGTTGGAGTGGTACTCCGAACCGGGATATGACGTGGTTGAAGAAAAAACGCGCTGCGGTGTCAGCGGTGTTGTTGAAGGTGGGCATAGCTTCATCCCATTTGGTGAAGTAATCGACAGCGACAACAATGTATTTGTGACCATTGCTGAAGGGGGGATTACAATTCATAAAGTCAATGCCCCATTTACAAAAGGGGCCTGCAGTAATGACAGGGTGAAGAAGAGTGGGGGGAGCACGGGCTTTGTTGGCATAGAGCTGACATTGCTCACAGCGTTTCACAGCATGAACGCAATCGTGAAACAGGGTAGGCCAAAAATAACCAGCTCGGATAATCTTTTGAGCAGTGGAGATGCCCGAAAGATGGCCCCCACATGCACCACTGTGGAAGTCATTTAAGACTCTGTCGGCCTCGTCAATAGTCAAGCAGCGACGAAGAATGGTGTCGATGCCTTGCCGATATAGGATGTCACCGATGAGGATATAGCGGGGGGCCTGATGGCGAATATGCCGACGATCATCTTGTGATAGCTGGTTACCGAACTTTTGAGTTCGTAGGTAGACGAGGAGGTCTCCATACCAAGGATCATCAGAAGCGATGTAAAAGAGATGTTCGTCAGGAAAGTCAGTATTGACGGGGGGACTAGTTGTGTCAGAGGGAAGGGTCGTGACGAGTTCGGCAAGAACGAGGGCCTTCTTACTCTTTGGTGTTGAGAACTCAAGGTCGTATTCCTGAAGGATAACGATCCATCGAGCTAATTTTCCATTAGCTTGGCGACGGCTGAGCAAATATTGCATAGGGTTGGAATCTGCGACGACCTTGGTGGTGTGAAGCAGAATGTAATGGCGTAGTTTCTGGACTGCGAGGACAACGGCAAGAGCGAGTTTCTCTTTGTGTTTGTACTTCAAGGGTGGTCCTGAGAGGTTCTTACTGACGTAGTAAATGATGTGTTCACGATTGTCATCTCCGAGCTGGACGAGGACGCCGGCTACTGATACAGCTGATGCTGATACGCAGAGAATGTAGTCGCGATTGTAGTCAGGTGCACTAATCAAAGGTGCATTGGAAAGCACTGCTTTGAGATCGTCAAACGACTGTTGGGCATAGTCGTCCCAATGAAAATGGATGTCGTGACGTAGTAAGCGAAGGAAACAATGTGCGTGTATGGCGTAATCTGGAACAAAGCGTCTAAGGAAGTTAGCTTTGCCCTGTAGACTCTGTAATTGTCGTAAATTCCATGGAGGTGGAATTTCGGTAATGGATTGGACTTTAAGGGGGTCTACGGTAATACCGCTTTTTGAAACAATAAAACCGAGGAGGCATCCTGCGGTGATGCAAAATACACACTTGAGAGGGTTCAAGCGGATGTTGTATTGACGACACCGTTGAAAGATGATTCGTAAATCATCGAGATGTTGGGTGCATTTCTTGGACCGAGCAGTGAGGTCATCCAAGTAGGCGAGGATGATTTTAGCCAGATCATGAAATATGTATGTCATCGCCCGCTGGAAGGTTGCGCCGGTGTTTTTTAAGCCGAAAGGCATGACCCGATATGCAAACGTACCCCACGGGGTAATGAATGCAGTTTTGTATTGATCGGCTGGGTGGATCTGAATTTGGTTATAGCTAGAAAATCCGTCCATAAAGGAAAGAGCTTCGTGGCCGGCGCAGTCATCGATAATATGATCGATGAAAGGCATAGGGAAGTTGTCCTTGGGACATGCGTTATTGAGATCGCGAAAGTCGGTGCAAACGCGGATGGATCCCTATTTTTTGTCGACGGGTACAGGGTTGGAAACCCATGAAGTATAAGCGATGGGGTAAATGAATCCGGCCGTACGCAATTTGTCAATTTCGGCTTTGATAGCCGCGGCCTTGGATGGGTGTAGCGGTCGCTGTTTCTGGCGAACTGGTGTGATGTCGGGCCAGGTGTCGATGCGATGTTCGACGATAGAGGGGTCGAGGCCAGGCATCTTTGTGTATGACCAGGCGAAGATATCCCTAAATTCCTGGAAGAGGTCTTTATATGCGGCAATTTCCTGAGTGCAAGCAGCTCCAATGATGATTTCTTCGACGATGCCCGATTTAATGGAAATGTCGAGTTTGATCGTGGGGGAAATGTTAGCCAAATTAACTTCTTCAAAATCATCAGGTGCAGGAATAKGATTGTTGAACCAATCGATAGGCCCTGATGGGATAAAGTCTTTGGTTTCGATCGCGTAAATGGGATTGTGGCTAGGAGGCATGAGGGCTTCCTGCGGAAGGAAGAGAGCACGGTGATGTAGTGCGTCCCAGGGAGAGTCTGGGCTTTGTAGCTCTTCCAATATGTCTTCGTCACATTGAAAATGACGAGAATATAATGGATCGTGAGGAGTGATCTCAGCTCTAGTGTGATTTCCCCAATGCTGGTGAAGCAAGGGGAGGGGTGTGAGCAGATGGTGAGGGTTCGCTCGTCATGAACCATATGTTGAAGTACTGAGGGGTACCCATGGTGGTTGGATGTGTAATATCCACAGGGGACTGAGCAGGAGAGTTGGGAGGGTTACGGGGTAAATCCTCAGATGTTCCATCTAAGAACCAAGGAGGTGTTGGGAGTGCCTCGGGTTCTGGAGAAATGACATGAAGAGCCTCGAGTGATGAAGTAAGGTCAATTACCGTTGCTGCGGGTTGGTGCTGCAGGGCCAATCGATGTTGTCTGGATGCGAGGATTATTGGACACTGGTATGTAAAGTGAGCCAATGAATCGTAAAGAGAGCAAGGGCATCTCATGCGTTCATTGACTGAAGTGGTGACATAGAGAATGTCAGTGATTGGTGTTTTAGAGGACGTGGCAGGGCGTGGGTTGTTCTGAAAGTCTTGGCTTATGATAGCCAGTGCCTGCCAGAAATGTGGCAGTGCTGGACAATGATGGGTGTAGTGGCCATACTCAGAATAGATGGCACACACGAATTTGGTCTTTAACCCTTTACTACTGGAAGGTTGAGTGGTAGTAGTAGTAATGGGTGGTGTGGGGGTTGGGTTGGGGGGAATCAAATTCCGTAATTCTGGTAGTGATGGGCAGTTGTTGGTTTGGTGACCCTCTTTGTCACACAAGGCACAAGGTGGTGGGATGCACGGAGGAAGTGGGGCTGTGGGCTTGTTCTTCTGTCGCCTGCCCCCGGCTGTAGCAGGGGGGGTAGGGAGTATGGGGGTAGTGGGAGTGATGACAGGAATCGCCATGGGGAGTCCTTCCTGTGGGCGAGGGACCATCTCAGGTGGATATAAGTACCACACTGGGATTGCTAACACCATATTGGGTAGTGTGAGCGTTGCTGCTACCTGGAAAGCTTCTATACCGGGTGGAGGGTAAAAGAAGGGAATTTGAGTGAGGGGTCAGG
>ML778788.1:151614-167508 GCA_009831015.1 Picea engelmannii
AAAAAAAAAACAACTCAAACAAAAGCCAAGAACAGTGTCGCAACTATAGCAATTGTGTCGCAAAGTCTCTTAAAGTCACATATATATAGATAAAATAGTTAACTAGCTGTTAACACCGACCAATGAGATAGGCAAAATTTTCGTTGCTATTGCCACAAAAGTTAGCCGCTATAGCGATGCAAATCCCAACTAGATTTAAATAATATTTTCTCTGACATTGCGACAACCTTTCGTGGCAATATCGATGAAAATCCCGCCCTATTTAAAAAAAATATGAAACTAGTTGAAGCGTGGAAAATTTTCATGGAATAATCCGCCCATATGTAGTAGTGTCATGACTGAATTCATAGCTTACCATTTGTTGGTGTAATCCCTCCTATTGTTAATGAACCAGTGTGCCATGATTTTCCAAGTTTTGATGACTATGAGGATGTTTTCCCTGAACAACGAGTTGTCCTAGCTATTGTACTAATCCCCTCAGCCATTAATAGTCAAATGGTCATTGATTCACCTTTGTATGATGATTATGAATATTATTTCCATGAACAGTCTATTGAAGACCTTATATCAGAGAAGTACCCTTCCCATCAAAGCAACAATAGCCTGTTTCAACCCTCATGTCGTATTTTTGTTACTGAAAAAGAAGAAAAATATGATAATCTAAGTTTAGAAGGTGAAAAACTGAGCAATTGGGACCATAAGACAAGCTATGATGAATATCCTTCACAATCAGAACATAAGACAGAGGAATGTAGTTTCCCAAGTGCTTCTAATTGTGATGAACTTCCCTATAAACCCCCTATTCTTCTTGAAGACACAAGCTCAGTTTCATCAAGAAACCAAGATCAAATGCCATGTGATCAAATGAGAGAGGTTGAAATTAAAGAAAAACAAACATCACTAAGCCTTTTTTCTAATACACCTCATGACCAGGAGTCGACCAAAGCCATATGCATTGAGGATGAATCAGAAAATCAGCAAGCCATGCAACAACCATGCACGTGGAGGAAGGACCTAATGCAATACTTTTACTTTTTACACAAAGCAATGTCGCAGGGGAAAGTATTGATGATGTTTTTTAGGATCCATTTGTAGCCTGTCTGCAAGCAGAAAGTGGGCCTAGGCTCATTGATTTCTTCAATGGAAAGTGTATTTCCAAATGTTTCTTTGACGTGCCTTTAAGTAGAAAGTATCTCTGGTGCTTAAGGAAGCACATTTCAAATCTTCAAACAGTTGAAAAAATGATGAACTGTCTTCATTGGTTGTTTCATATAACTTGAATGCTTCATTTTCCCAATAATTAGAGTAGGTGTGTGCAATAAGCTTGTTGGACAAGCATCGTTTTCATCATTTTTGTCAGTTTCAGTTTTCATTTGCATTTAGTTTTAGTTGAAGGTCACAGATCAAAGCAGATTGCAGAGGTTAAATGTTGGAGAAGCCATAGGATAAGGCACTGAAACTACAAGAGTTCTTAGAGCCTCACAGGGAAGACTCTATCCCCCATGGAGCCTATGTTAGCACAAGATTGGTTTATGCCTCAGCTTTGCATAAGTCCTTCATTATTCATTTTGGAAAATGAATATAATTGTTATGGGATATTTTATTTATTTTGGAGAAAATTAAAATTATATTGGGTTATGCCCAATCTCCAAGTTCAAGCATTAATCGACATCTCAACACAACACTAGCCAAAGACACAGGCCAATGCCAACATATCGATCAAGTTATACACAAATATCCAATAGAGAGACCATCATTCAAATTTAAGGTGCCAAGTGTCAATACCAAGCATTGACAACACTCTCAAAAGGTTCCAAGAATCAAAATCACCCACAAGAAGTGTTTACAGTTCTCAATGGTTGCTACAACTATAAGTAATCGTTCTCCTTTTTTATCTCAATTATTTTGATGGATGGTGCTAAGAAATTTTCATAGTTTTCATAGGATTTACACTACCCAATTTCACGTAGACACACAGGTGGGCACTACCGAAATTTTCTACCAAAATTCTGGCAGAAATTAAATTGTGCAGAGTTATTTTGCAAGGACACTTCTGTCAGTTTTGAGTGACTAACATAAAACTTGGATTGGGAACAACTGAGAAGGTATTTTTGAAAAATAGAGGAGGTTTTTTCTCATAACATTCCAAATAACAAAACCCTCTCTCAGTTTTTCAAAATATGTTATGGTTTGATCTATATTATACATATAAGTGGCACTACCAATTGTTTTATAGCGACGCTACCAAATTTCCTGTAGCGGTCACGGATTTGATATTCACCTTGTTGGGAGGTTACCACCTATCAAGGAGGATTCGAATGGATTCTCAAGGATAAATTAGATGTAAAGGGCACCTGCACCTAGGATTTAGCTCCATCAAAGGCCTCATGCAATGAGGTGGAAACAATTTATTAATGAATTCCAACAAATTCCTGAAAATTAGCAGTTTGTTGGATGTTTGTCTGTTTGATTGTTGCCACCTATCTCCAAGGCTTAGATTTCAATGAAGCAGATGGGATTCGACCTCCTAAGGTTATTTGGATGATATTTTATATTTAATGAAGGAGAGGTCTCTTGGAGAAAGGGATTCATGAGCCAAGAGAGGCTAGAGAGAGTAGGAGTAGGCAGTTTTCATGTGTGTGTTCATTTGTAATCTTGTGGAAATTTTATGATTGTAAGCATTACTGCTATTGGAGACTCATGAGAGATGTGATTTCAGATTGTAATTATTTTGTTTATATATCTTTTTATTTGAATATATTTAATGTTTTAGGATCAAAGGTTGTCAATGATTTATGGATCCCTAAGCAGCAGAGGATCTGTTGTATTTTGCCCATCAATCATTGTTTATATTCAAGTATTTGTTGATTCATTAAATTGAAAGGATATCTATTTAATGAATATTCTATCTTATGCTTTCCTTCTTCATTCTTCCACCTATCATCATATAATATTGTTTTATATTAAGCATATTTTGTGCCTTCAATGAGTAGGATGTTTGTGACTCCATTGCCCATTGGTGTAGCCTATTGATCTGTAGTTTGTTTCCCTCTCCCTTTATTTCTCCATATTGTTGATCCACCTATTCAAAACCAAAATTATCTTTTACATTATGATGGGTGTTGAGCTTACACTTTAGAATTCAAAGTGTGACTTTTAGTGATAACACTTTCTACTTTACCAAATACTCAAAATATGTTTTCCTCCTTGTATTCTTACCAATCCTTTGATCTATGATCTTTTCCATCTATGGATTTTCTGCTATAGGCATTTGCTTGCCCCACTGGATCTCTTTCTGATCTTCTAATCCTTTGGTGTCATCTTCCCTATAAGGATATAGGTATGAAATGTTGAATATGGGTGATATTCCGATGTCCTCTGGTAGCTCTATCTCATAAGAATTGGCCTCGAATTTCCTTAGGATCTTGCATGATCCTATCTTCTTCAACTTTAGTTTGTTATCTGTTCTCCTTGGGAACCTTTCATTGCCGATATGTGCTAGAACTTGATATCCCACTTAAAATTGAAGTTCTCCCCTATGTTTATCAACTCTACATTTATATTCTATGTTGTTGTTTTGCAACTTCTCTTTGATATGATTATGAAGCTTCTGCATTTCTCCAGTGAATTCTTCTTCTCTAGCACTTCTGAATTCATTCTGATCCAAATATCTCAACTCTGATACTCCTCTTGGATGCATTCCATATACTATCTGGAATGGGCTCTTTCCTGTACTTATTTTTGGTGAGTCATTTAATGGAAACTCTGTTTGTGACAGAATTTGATCCCACTAGCTATGATGTTTAGTGACTGGACTCCTCAGCAAATTTCCTAAACTTTGATTTACCACCACAGTATGCCCATCTGTTTGAGGGTGATATGTTGAACTAAAGTATAGTTTCATCCCCAGTTTCTTCTACAAGGTCCTCCAGAAATGACCAACAAATTTAGTGTCCCTATCTGAGACAATACTCTTGGGAAACCCATGAAGTCTCACAACTTCCTTGAAAAATAAATTTGCAATGTGTGTTTCATCATTAGTTTTCTGGCATGGGATAAAGTGTGTCATCTTTGAGAATATATCAACTGCAACAAATATGGAATCTCTTCCCCTTTGTGTCCTTGTAAATCCCAACACAAAATCCATTGTTATTGCATCCCAAGGCCTATCTGGAATAGGCAATGGTTGATATAACCCAACGTTTTGTCTCTTTCCTTTTGCATACTAGAAAATCTTACATATGTTTACAAACTTGTTCACCTCTTCCCTCATACCTAGCCAATATTATGAAATATTCAACTATGCAAATGTCTTATCATGGCCAATATGTCCTGCTAGACCTCCACTATGTTTTTCCTTCAGCAGATTTTCTCTCATCGAACACTTTGGTATGCACAATTGGCTACCTATAAACAAAAATCCATCTTGAATCATACAATTTTTCCACTGGATTATGTCTTTGAGCATAGGATTTTCACATTCTTCATATGCCTCTTTAAAATCTGGGTCATCACAATACATCTCCTTAAGGTGATCGAACCCTAAGGTTTTCACTTGAAATTCCTATAGAATCAGGCATCTCTTTCTCAATGCATCAGCAACTTTGTTAGAATGACCAGAAATATGTTTAATGACAAAAGTGAAAATTTCATAAACTCTATCCACTTAGCATGTATTTGATTTAACTTCTCCTGTCTGGTTATGAATTGTAAAGCCTAATTATCACTATACAAAACAAACTATTATGTAACAAGGTAGTGCATCCATTTCTTCAAGGATTGAATTATTGCATAAAATTATTTATCATATGTGGATTACTTCCTATATGTATCATTCAGCTTCTCATTGAAATATGCAACATGCCTATTATCTTGGCTTAAGACTGCTCCAATTGCTACTCCACTAGCATCACATCGTACTTGAAATGTCTTCCCAAAATCTGGCAAGACCATAATTGGTTATTCTGTTATCTTATCCTTTAATATCCTGAAACGTTTCTCAGCTTCTTCTTTCCACTTGAAAGATTTGTGCCTCTTCTTCACCGTATCTAATATTGGTGCACAAATTCCACTGAAATTTCTAATGAACTTCCGATAGAAACTTACTAATCCATGGAAGCTTCTCACCTCAAATATGCTCTTTGGCGATGGAAATCTATGATTGCTCTCACCTTCTCTAGATCCATCTTCAATTCATTTGAAGAGATCACAAAACCCAAGTAAATGAGATATGTCTTCATAAAATATGATTTCTTCAGATTTATCAACAGCTTCTCCTGCTATAATATTCTCATCACTAATGTTAAATGCTTCAATTTCTCTTCTTCAGTTTTACTGGAGACTAATATATCATCTAGATATACAATCACAAACTTACTAATAAAATATTTCAATACCTCGTTCATCAACCTCATAAAATTAATTGGGGAATTTTTTAAGCCAAATGGCATAACAAGCCACTCATACAACCCTTCGTTTGTTTTGAAGGTTGTTTTCCACTTATCTCCTTCTCTCATCCTTATCTGGTGATATCCACTTTTCAGTTCTATTTTTGAAAAATAATTTTCTCTACTCAAGCAATCCATTAAGTCATCCATCCTTGGCAAAGGAAATATGTACCTGATGGTGATTTTTTTTATGGCTCTTGATTCTGTACACATTCTCCATCCTCCATCCTTTTTCGGACTCAAAACAGTTGGTACTACACATGGACTCAATATTTCCATGACCAAACCCTTGTCCATCAAATCCTATACTTGTCTCTTTACCTCCTCATTCTCTTGAGGTGTCAATATGTACGTTGCTTTGTTCGGAAGACTCACTCCTAGTATAAGATCAATGTGATGGTTGATACTCCTAATGGGTGGAAATGAGCTAGGTAACTCATCCACTACTATGTCAACGAAATTTTCTAATAGCTCATGAATTTATTCAAGAAGATCATCCATATAAGTACTTGTAAGGACAACTATGGGTTTTCTCACCATAGAAAATTGCATCTCCTATTCCTTCTTGACTTCACTCAGGATTTCCTTCCCACTCATGAGAAGTATACTTGTGTTGGCTTCTTCCTTTACTTTATTTTCCTCTATTAGAAGTGACATGTGTGTCCTACCATTATTCTCCAAAGTATAAGTATTTTTTCTCCCATCATGAATGACATTTATGTCAAACTGCCATGGTCTCCCCAATAAGACATGACATACATCCATGGGAATCACATCACACAAAATATCATCTCTAATCCTCCTATCTTAAATTCAACTAGTAATTTTTTAGTTACCATTGGCTGATGTCCTTTATGCAACCATGAGACTCTATACAGACTCAAATTTGTAGCTATCTCCAACTCCAACTCCAATTTCTCCACCATTTCTATGGATAACAAGTTATCAGTTCTCCCACTATAAATTATCACCTTGCATACCCTATATTTAGTCTTGCAAGAAGTCATGAACAAATTTTTCCTCTGCACTGGTTTTCCCACTTCTTTCTCATGCTTCAAGAACCTTCCTCATCATCAAGGATCTCCCATCTTCAGCACCTTCTTCCTCAACATTTTGCTTCAGCTCTTCCGAAATGTGAGCTTCACCTCATCCTTCTTTCTTTGTCTTGGGAAATTCCCAAGTGTTACAGAGAAATACCCTTGCAGACAAGTGGATTCTCTCTTGGATACTAGACCCCTATGACCAAGACAGAAAATGCTAATATGGACACTGACATTCCTTTTAGATCTAATGAATCTAATGTATGAAGAGGAAGAAGAAAAATGTACCTTTTTAATGGCATTTTTCCTCGTACAATCCAGGTTGAGCTTCGATCCTAAGCTCCTCAATAAGTCATGTAGAACAAACAAAGATACAACACACTTCCTATTCTACTGAGATTAGCTCAAAAATAGATCTATCTACTAGAGACAAGTTTATGAAATGTACGCAAAATTTAAAGGAAACAGACCAAGCATATATTTATATTAATGAGAAAAAAGTGGTGCTTACAGCCATGGATGTAGTGAAGTAGCTTCACCAAGCTCCCTTTGTCCAGACCCTTGCTAAAATAATCTACATAGAATGTTGATGCTTCAATGATATCTCCCTTATGAGATCATAAGTTTGATACTTCACAATTTCTCCCTTTTCACTATGAAGAGGCCTCCTTATATAGGCTTGGAGAGGACTAACCACTTAATATATCCTTGGGATAAGTTGAGGATTCTTCTCCTTTAGTTGTGGATCTTCCCTAAGATCGATCTTTGACCTCATATCTGAACCCAACCAACTCTAGATATGAAGGGATTCTTCCCTGATTTCTCTCAATAATCCAAAGATTCGCTCAAAAAAGGTTAGCACTCCCTCAAAATGGAGCATAGAGTTCTGGAACGCTCCCCCAAAGGAGGTCACTGAGCATTGGCACTCCCTAATAGTGTATAGGGGAGCATTGCCTTCCAAAATTGATTTTTTAGTGGTTTTCTCAGTGGCAAAAGATTTGCACTTTTTGTCAAATGACTTCTCCTCTTCATAACCAATCTTTTGAGGTATCTTGTAAGTGCTCTTGATAATGTCATGTGAGACACAACATGGACATGAAAATAGTATGATATTTGTGACACTTGTAGGAGAAATGCGACACTTGTGACATTGGTAATGACGACACTAGGCCATCATCCTAATGAGTAATTTTGATGTGTAACAGATTGCCCCCCAAAGTGCAAAGTTAGAAAACGAGAACTGATGACTGGAGTACTTTGTAGACTTTTTCAAGAAAGGGTACAGACTCAGAGAACCTGGTAGAAGCTGCACACAACCATCAAACAAATGTTATGACATGTTTCAAACCCAAGGCATGCATACCTATGCTTGAGTGATAAATACTTTCAAGGTATGGCCACCATAAAATACACTGTAGATCCATAATTATACTGATAAAAAGGTATAGCCACTGAAGATACAATGTGGATATATACTCCTATGACCTAAACTGATCGTAGCCACGAAGAATACATAGTGGATCTACGAGATGACAAGACATAGCCACGACCAATACAAAGTGGATATATTCAAAAGTATATGTGTCAATGTTCAAAAGAAACTCCGTCACAACCTGGGAAAGCACATATAAGAGTGATGACTCAACCCAGGGTCTTTGTACCGATCCCAATGTAGTATGAATCTAACCATGTGAATATATGTCCTGATGTCAAACATGGAAAAAACCACTTGATTACTAGTCAATGAGGTAAATCGTTAACAAGCACGAGGGAAATCACCATTGATGTCAATGATTCCCAAGGTACTCTAGTACATTATAACAAATGTGAATGGATGAGTTGAAGTCGAACATCCGTGGAATCATCCGATCAGAGATCAGTGATGTACTAACTGGTTTCTAAGTCTATCTCCTGGATAATGTGTTGAAGTCAATAGGAACAAACTCGTCGAAGGAGGTCCTTGATGTACCCCCCATCAATGACATGAAACTGAAAAAGATATGTAATTGGTGGATCAAAAGAACATGGATTGACACGGATATTGAGATAGAAATTTGTGAAGGTTGACTCTTGAGGAAGACACTTCCCTTGAACCCTGAGGCACGATAACAGAAACATGACATGGACCAAAACAAAATAATGCATTGGATATGGTGACTTTCGTAGGGTGACCTAAAGGAGTAAGAAAACTCAAAGGATTGGTTCAGTGCATAGGTTCAACGGATTAAAATGTATGCAAAGACAAAGTGTCGTGTTCAAGGGTGACCGTAAGAATCACTGGTATTGTTCTCAAAACCTGCTTGGCTTGCTTCCTTCAATTTTTCCCCCATCCAGATAGATGAGTACCTCTTTTTGATTTAATGAGCTCGAGGAGGGTAACACATGCTCGATATAAATCACCTTCAGTAAGTCCCTCTTCCTTTATTTAACGAACTGGAAGAAGTAAGGGTTTGGTATCGTATGGGCCCTTCAATGTATGATCGTTTAACGAGTCCAGAGAAGGTAAAATCGGTGGTTTTTCATATTTAGAGAGTCTGAAAATGACTTAAAGACAACTCCAGTGTTTTCCTTTTTTGTAATATTAGTCTCATGAGGCCGAAAAAGAGATAAATTATCACTCAAAAGATGCCCTTTCAAACCTTTTAACGAGTGTGAAAGGAAGCAATATCACTCGAAAATATTTTCACGTTAAGAGAGTCTAAAAAGAGCTTAAAGACGACTCCAAGGGGTTCCTTTTTTGTGTATCCATGTGGGTTTAAAAAAGAGATACAAGTTTACCCGGTGCTTTCTTATGTGTTTGGGCTTGAGAACGAACTAAGACTATGCTCGTGAATGTCACAAGATGAAAAAATGAACAAAACTGCTCGGAAACCTACCAATAATGTCAAAACTGCATTCCAGGGGATTAATAAGGCCCCCAAAATATTTTCAAAAACCCAAAAATAACTATATCTTATGCAAAAAATGAAATGTATAATAGTAAAATGGGGTAACAACATCATTTACCATCTCATTTGTGCAAAGATTTGTAGCAGTGGAGAATTTGTGCTTTGGAGGTGAATCTTGCATTGTTCAGTGACAGAGTTACGGTCAACCATTTTCCTCGTCGTTTGGACCAGGTTAGTCATTTTCTTCCTTTATTTCATTTCTATGGTTCAAAATTCGTTTTTAGGCAATGGTTGGGTGCAAAAATTGATGCCTTGGGTTGTCTCAAGTGCCCAAAAATTCTCAATGCTCCTCTAGATTTAGTGGGGGAGTGTTGCTCATTTGTTAAAATGCCCCTACAAGTTGTTAAATAGCGTGCCAATGCACTGGTGTGGTGGTGGAGAGGGTGCTTCCCAAAACATAAGGAAAATATTGCCCAAAACGGCCAACACTTTCTCAAATAATGAATGGTGTGCATTTTGTTTTTTAATGTGCCTTGATGGTTGTTGGAGGGCTATGTTGGTGTAATGATGTACATATGAGAGGGGCGTTGGCCTCATAGACAACGCAAATAATTTTTTGAAAGTTTTTTAATTACCCAAAAATCACCGAAAAAAAGTGATTAATGAATTTCGATTGTTGATGATTGCAGGTAACTTTGGAAATAATCATGATCGAGTGGAAATAAAGAGAGCATGAGCTCGATGATGTGGGCACCTTGCAAATTCCTCAAGCACGGGCTGCATTGAGAAATTGCAGTCTCCTCAAGTTCTTCAAAATGAAAAAAATGAAGAAAGAGATTCTTCTTCTTGAGCATATGATCGGGTTATGGAACATCATGGAACAAGGGTTCCAAATTGGAACACAGCTTCTCACCATCGAGTTGGAGGATATATACTTTCTGACTGGCCTCTCGAAAAGAGGGGCTCCCGTAGTTTTATCTGGATAGAGGGAACTTCTTGCGCCTGTGGATGAGTACCTGGAAAACCATTGTGTCCCAGGAGCGAGACTAGTGGGAGGAAGAATCACAATTAAAGATATCAGGGACCTACCTCTCTAGTCCATTATGTTTTCCATTACGAGTATAGCGGGAAGTACTAGTGCATACCTAGTTTAAAGATCACAGGTGGCCTATGGTTTATAGTTTCTAGAGACAACACTGTTTAACTGGAGTGCAAGGTTCCTTCAAAATGTGAAGGAGAAGATTACGAGATGCAGAGAAGGGCATCAGAAGTAGTTCGGGTATGGTTCATACTTGGTTTCATTCTTCTTAGAACGCATTCCTCTAATGCAAAATAAAATTGCATTAGTAGACGCCAATTGATCGTGATAGAAGATTTTCCATACGCTGGAGTGGATTTCCGGGGAAGCATGGACCTGGTCCTTCTAGATGAGGTAGACTGGGATGTGTTAGGTAAGAAACCAAAAAGAACTTGTCAAGTGTGTTTTTTTTATTTTAAACATATATTATTTTTTGTGTACATAGGAGAGTTTCTAACAGATGTATCGTTTCATCATGCAGATAAGGGAGAAACACATCTGGAAAAGATACCGTCATTGGGGCGTCATGGGGATGCTCAGGTAGTAGTAGAAACATGGGGTCTCCTAGAGGTGGAGACAAACCTTCGTGGTCTTACGAAATTTATTCCTCCTTTTGAGAGGGAGAACATACCCTTGCACTTGCATAGACACACAGTGGGGGTTCCTGAAAGTATTAACTCTTTACTGAGACAAGTAGCCCGTGCGATGATGTGCTACTCATAGCACAATGTGATGCAAGAGGACTAGGACCTCACATATGATATTTCTTTGTATAGTATTTATGATGATGTTATGGGCATGAGGACCCAACATTTTTCCCTTATATGTACCTTTTTTGATGTAATCAAACATTTTTAGTCACGCCATATATATATACATTTCCAAGTTTTTACAGTGCCAAATGATTTTCCAAATAATGATGTCGTTTATGTGATGTGATTTATTTCCTTTATGAAAAATTATCTCTGTGTGATATACCTATCCATGATGTAATTAGCTAACGAATCTGAAATGGTATTGAGTTATCTTGGTATGATTTTTTATTCAATAAAATCAAACATTCGTTCAAGATGACGAACTCGTAAGTGGAGATGTAGTAGGATAGGATTGTGAATAGCGTAGATTCGATTAATTTGACAGACCATGATTTGGGAGTCTAGGTTGACAAACATGCGAGAAACGCCTAGGGAGGAGGCTTCGGTTAAAATCCCGATGACAGCATGATATTCTACCATGTTGTTATTTGTCGATCCTAAGAAAATACCTCTGGAACTCACCAACTTGTCAAATTGGTAAATGACTCAAGATGAAGAAGCAACGTTTTGGGTGTGTCAACTAGCGCCATCCGCAAACCTGACAAAGATAGGAAAGGAGGATGTCATCTCCACATGAAAAAAAAAGAAACAATATAAGTGGCTAAGGAAAAAACTCGAGCATGCAAAATAAAAAGAAACACCAAACTAAAAATACAGTAGTGTACAAAGCACGTATGCTAGATGTTCTATGCATAGTAATTATTAAGGTAAATCCCATTCCAAGGCTCACCCAGGGAGATTCCATCGTAGTCAATTAGTTCGTAGGTGCCTCTATGTCGAACACATTTCACGATGTAAGGACCATGCCATAGAGGTTCTAACTTCCCCGTCCCTAACTTATCATGAGTCTGGTCATAAACAAGGGCTAGGTCTCCTTCTGCAAAAGAGCGAGGATGGATGGATTTATCGTATTGATTCTTGATTCACTTTTGATATGTCTCATTAACGAAAGTGGAATCATGATGTGTTTCATCCAACCTAGTCAAGTGTAAGAAACATTATTTTTCAGTAGAAGTGTGTGGCAGGATTTCTACTTTGAGTTTCAACGAGGGAATTTTTCACTCGATTGGTAAAACAATTTCTATGCCATATACTAGCTGGAAGGGAGTGAATCCAATAGAAATTTTTACTGAGGTCTAATAAGCCCAGAGAGCGGAGAAAAGTTGTAAGTGCCAAGATGTCTTGTTTTTCCCTACCATCCATTGGATCATGGTTTTAAGGACCTTGTTGATAGCTTCAACTTGTCCATTAACTTGAGGATAGTATGGGGATGAGTTCTCATGGAGAAACCCCAACTTGGCATGCAACTCAGGCATCATATGGTTTTGAAAGTGTGAACCATGATCAATGAAAATGGCTTGTGGAATACCAAAATGAGTGATGATGTGGTTAAAAAAGAAAAGAGTTGCATTATGACCATCATTCAGAAAGGGAGGCATAGTCTCAGCCCATTTTGTAAAGTAATCGATGGCGAAGATTATATAACCATGCCCCTTGGCTAAGGTAGGCTTACATTGCATGAAATCAATGCCCCATTTGGCAAAGGGGTCGATGGTAATAACGGGATGCAACAGAGCAGGGTGGGTGCATGCCTTGTTTTGAAAAACTTGGTAGGGTGGGTACTTTTTTACGGCTTCGATACAATCTTTGAAGATTGAGGGCCAAAAGTAACTGTCACGTAAAAATTTATGGGTTGTAGCCATCCCAGAAAGGTGAACACCACAGGCTCCAAGGTGAAAGTCATTGAGGACGCGTTCAACCTCTTCATGAGTCAAACATCTTCATAGGATAGTATCAGTACCACGGTGATACAAGGTATCACCGATGATAAGGTAGCGACGAGAATGATGGTGGATACTACAACTCTCTTCACGAGAGATATCTGGCTGAAAATGTTGGGTCTGGAGATAAAGAAGGATATCTCCATACCAAGGTTCGGACGTGATGATGAGGAAAAGAGTCTCATCAGGGAGAGAATCTATGGGCTCAGTATCTTCATCAGCATGGGGAAATTCGCAGATAAGCTCTACAAACACCAAAGATTTTTTAGCTTTGGATTTTACAAACTCAAGATCAAAATCTTGAAGGATGATGATCCATTTAGAATATTTTCCCCCAAGAACTTGACGTGTCAAAATGTGATACATGGGATTTGAGTCTGTGATAATAGTGGTGGTGTGTAGCAAAATGTAGTGACAGAATCTCTGGACAGCGATGACGGCTACTAGACCCAACTTTTCAACATGTGAATATCAGAGCTCGGGACCAGATAGACTTTTCTCAAATAATATATCACGTGTTCCTCACCTATAGGGTCCTCTTGAACTAACACCATAGAAATAGTGGAAGTAGAGGTTTCTAAGTAAAGGATATAATCCTACGTATAGTTCGGAGGATGCAACATAGGTACATTGGTTAATGCATGACTAAGAGAAGCAAAATATCATTGAGCAGTGTCATCCCAGATGAAAGGGGTGTCTTTCTGCAACAATTGCATAAATCCTTTGGTAATCTCAATGTAGTTACAAATGAAACGGCGAAGAAAGTTTGATTTCCCTTGCAAACTTTGGAGTTGTGTCAGATTATTAGGTGGATGTAAATCTAGGATAGCTCTAATATTTAAGGGATCCACCTGAATCCCATCCTTGGAGACAACAAAGACAAGGAGTCAGTCTGATTCGACAAAAAAAATACATTTATGTGGGTTCAAACGAATACGGTAGAATCGACATCAAAGAAAAATCACCCATAGATGACCAAAATGGTCTGATCGACTGGATGAGTGGGTAGGTAAGTCATCAAGCTAAGGTTCTGCAATATGTTTGATATCGTGGAAAGCATATGACATGGCTCGTTGGAATGTAGCACCAACATTTTAAAGGAAAAATGGTAGTTTCCGATAGGAGAAAGTTCCCCATGGGTAGATGAAGGTTGTCTTATGTTGATCAACAGGTAAAATGCCAATCTGGTTATACCCTCAGAAACCATCCACAAAAGAGAAAATTACGCTACCAGCACAATTATCAATAATCTGATCGATGAAGGGCATAGGCTAGTTGTCTTTCAGACAAGCCTTATTGAGATCCCTATAATCAACATAGACATGAATGGTCCCTTTCTTATTAGTGACCGGAACAATGTTCGAAACCCATTCCATCAAGGGGATAGGGTAAATGAAGCCAGATTTCAATAATTTTTCGACTTCTTCTTTAATGGTCGCAGTCTTTTTAGGATGGACCAAGCAGAGTTTTTGTTGAACATGTTTGACACCTAGGTAGGTTTTAATCTCATCCACAATTATCGATGGATCGATCCCTGACATCTCTTCATAGCTCCAAGCAAAGACATCGAAAAATTATTTAAATAAAGTGGTATAAGAGACCATTTCCTTGGGTGAACAATTATCACCGAGGTTGATGTTTTCCACGACACCTTCTTTTATTGAAATGTCGATAAATATCGTTGATGAAATGTTGCCCAAATTCCCCTCAGAAAGAGTATCTTGTGTGAGGATGGGAGATTGTGGAAAATCAACAACATCAGGAGGGAAGACAGAGTGTATGTCTTCTTGAATTTCTTCAAGAGGTGGAATAAAAGAGGATCGATGATGGCTATCATCCCAAGGTACATCGTCAATGCTAAGCATTTTCATTATAGATTCATCAGAAGGAAAATTTTTGGAAATGTATTCGAAAGAAGATTTCAAGGAATGTAACCATGATGGCATTGAGTAACTGTTGGGTGCCAAGAGATGTTGGTCATCCAAGGAGGGAGAGGCAGATTGGATAGAAACGCATGAGGTTTCAGCTGGACTAAGTGATCAGGGGATCAAATTTTTCTCAATTTTCAAAGTGCTTGGAATGCGACGAAACCAGTGCCATTGCGTCCCTCTCATCTTCCTGATTTCGGCGGTATATTTACTTTGTCAAATGGATGTTGTATGAAGAAGATATCGCGATCTGTTCGTCAAGGCAAACATGCAAAAATTTTAGATGCTGACTGTACCTGTCCATACAATCCGTACGATCTGACGTGGAAGGGCCGTACAGACTGTATGATGATGATGTTGCAGTTGTTTATTGGTTGATTGTTGGCGAGTCGGGTGTTGACACATGTCCTGTACCTGGAAAATGTTGTGAGGACACGTGGCCCAATCTGGAGGCGCCACGTGTCACTCATTTTTTTGGTTCATATGGTTGTGAAAAACTTATATGGGAGTCTGCAGGGTTCGACCCCGGGACCTCCCCCCACAGCATAGAGCCTTCGCATAACCGCCCGACCATTGGGCCATCGAATGGTTCTTGTTTTATATATGGCTGCAATATATTTTAACATTGTTTATTTTATTAAACGGAGGGGGGTCGGGCCGGGGCCTAGCCCCGACCCATGGATTTACCATATGACATATGATCATTGTAAAAACCAAATCACGCGCGAATTGTAATTGCATTCCATATATACCATATGTTATATTGTATTATATATATGCGCGCGGGGTTTGGAACCATAAACAACGGTTAAATGTGCGGGGTTATTGTATATAACCCGTGGTTTTGTTATATGACCGGTGGATTAAAACGCGCGGGAGTTATACGGTTTTGAAACGGGAATAACGACTTAACCACT
>ML778788.1:173385-211032 GCA_009831015.1 Picea engelmannii
GGGGGTGCGAATTGTAGAACCAAAGACAACAAGCTTGAAGAGGGAGACTTCCAGGAGGCCTAACTTCTTCATTTTTCGATCGATTGAGGTGCCGAAAGAGCCCAGACAGGGGTTTTGGGACGCTGGGAAGCCATTGGAGCAGTCGGTTTATCAGTTTGAGCATTGTAAGACATGTTTTTGAGCACTTTTTGAGAAATTAATAATAATGATCCATTGGAAGCTAGACTAGGAGATGTAGCCCATAAGAGGGGTGAACTCCTTTATCAATTGTTGTGCTTATGTGTTTATGTTCAATGTTTATGCTGCTGTCTATGTGAAATTTGCATAAGTAATCCTTTAATTTATGTGTTGCAAACTGATCCTTTTTATTTAAACACATAACATTCACTTGCAATAAGTTTTTCAAGTTTTTCAAGTCTT
Source organism: Picea engelmannii (assembly GCA_009831015.1). Lineage (NCBI taxonomy): Eukaryota > Viridiplantae > Streptophyta > Pinopsida > Pinales > Pinaceae > Picea > Picea engelmannii. The sequence continues at coordinate 173,806 of ML778788.1, forward strand.
CTTCATTTTTAGATCACTAAGTGGCATGGTGTCACCTAGTGCATCAAACTCCAACATACTAGGTACAATCCAAGGGTGAGATGATTCCAAGGATTGGTAAACTGTAGTCGAAATCATATTGATTATGGAAACATGATGTGTGGTGGGTGGAAGTGGTGTAGGGAAGGTTCCCATAAGGCTAGAGTCTTTCAACAAGCCAACACCAATGCTTTCATACGTGATCTTGTGATCTCCCAATAATGGAATATTCTTGGTAGCGGGAGCGTGAGTGTCGGGTGTACAGAAATCTAAGTGATCGACAGGGACAATTTTTCCCTGATGAGGAAATTGTACACATCAAAATACCGACGAAGAAACGACAATCATAGCATAAAACCAACTTCTTCCAAGTAACAGGTTGTAATCGAGAGGAGCATCGACCACCTCGACATCAACAGTAACAGTTTTTCCGCCTAACTGAACGTCTAAGGACTATGATAGTCCGTAAGGATGAAAACCTCACCCATCGAATGCATGCAACATCATTGGGGATGTGTTAAGTGTGGGTGATTTCAATATTTTCCAGCAGGCTAAAGACATACCACAAGTAGAGGTTCCTTCATCCAAAATAGTTCAGTGAATTTGTTGATTGTGAACAACAACATCAACTTGGAAAGCAAGTTGGTGAGAGAGTCAAGATGTTAAATTATCCAAGTTAAACATGATATTGTTGGATGAATCAGGATCAAAAGCACCAATAGTGGCCAAGAGCGTTCTATGTTTACTGGGGTAGTGTTGTAGAACTTATAACACAGACATAGCACACAGTTCTTGAGCCAAATCTTCAACAATGTTGTAGTTCTGGGCAGCACGTGAACTAGGATTAAAGGTAGATTTACAGATAGTTCTCTTAGGAGGGCATAATATAGAATCAAATGTAGGTTTCTCTATCTGGAGTGATCCAAATGGAGGACTAACAGATGGAGGGCTAACGGAGGATGGTGATGGATCTGGTAAAGAACCGTTAGTGACCTTTCCTTTGTCAGGTTTAACTAGTGTATCGTAGGTCATAGAGCGGGTGGTTAAAGCAATCCCATTAAATAGATATATATGGGAACTTGTCGAGGATTCATCATGAGAGGGTGGCTGGAACTGCCCCCTGGAGAGGGGGTTTGAGAAACCATAGATTTTTGCTGAGGAAAAGCTTGAGTAAGCACGACGGGTTGGGAATTCCTTTTGAAAAGTTTGGCCACTTCATTGCAATCTGGACAGTCTCGCGTGTAGTGATCGTCGCCAAAAATAAGACACGGGAACTTTGGCTTCCGTTGTGGTTTCTTCTCATTAGTAGGTGGTGGGTTTTGAGCTTTAGGTTGTTCATTGTTATTATTCGTTTTGTTTTTTTTCTTTGTCTTTTTCTTACCTACGGATTGTTGTGAAGAGGAAGACTCAACTGCATTCACCTCAGAAATTTGGGTATGAGAGGAGGTAGAGGAGGGTGTGGTCTAACTAGGAATAGATGTGGAAGCAGATCAAGGTGAAACTCTAGTCGATTGGGATGCAGATTGAGTTTTGACGGAACCAATAACGCCATCTGCATGCAATGAGGATGAAGGCTTGGATGGATCATTAGTGGCACGGGTAGCATTTGGAATCAACTCATATAAGGTACTAGACTATGAATAAACCAAATCTAAGTACTGAGCCTGAGAAATGGCCTCTTCTTCGGTGACTACACCACCCATGGAGACATCATGAGCAATCGGGGGTAACAATGATTTAGTAAACCATTCTGCCAATAATTGGTCAGGAATGGCTGCTTTGATCAACCTTCGTCTTCGTCTCCACTCATGAATATCATCAAAGATATGTATGGAGTTGGTCTGATGAAGGGAGGTCAAGAGTTCAGTACCCATCTCGTATTGAATGGGTAGTTTAAAGTGTGTGAGAAAAGACATGGCAAGGGAGTTGAAGTCTTGGAAAGAACCACGTGGTAGTTCAATATACCACTTGGCTACTGAACCCATAAGTGTTCGCTGAAAAAGATGCAAACATATAGAATCGTCCATTAAAGAGTTTGATGAACACCACAAATGGAAATTCATCACATGGTTATTTGGGTCTTCTCCAGGTTTACCATCAAATTTTGGAATATCAGAAGGTAATTTAGCAGAGATGACTGGCCAAAAAGGATAATGCAATATATGATCATTGGTTAACCGAGACAAGTCTGGAAGATCCAGAGTCACGAGGAATGGTAGTTTTCAGTTAACGTGAGGATGATACTGGTGTGGCATGGGAACACCAATAGGACTGTAAATTGGGTTAGGTGGATAATTATATCCAATAGGTTCTCCTACATTTGGTTGTGGTTGACCAAAATAAACAGGATTTGAAGAAGGTTGAGAAACATGTGGATATGGAGGATAACCTGATGGGTTCTGAGGATTATAAGTCAGTTGTTGGGTTTTCCCATGAGGTGGATAGACATTTTGTCCATAAGGAGGATAAGGTTGTTTTTTTCCTTGAGGATGTTTCCCCCCAAGGAATAGTGGATTTCCTGAAAAAGGAATGTGCCAAGGATTTGGTGGCACATTCTGCCCATATGACAGGTTAGGGATTCGAATTTGAGATTCCCCCCCAAGAAGAGATTGTGTCCCCATTTGGGTTTGACTCCCAAATGGAGGATTCCCCCCAGCATGAGGTTGAGTGCCCAGAGGGATCTAGAGACCCGAAAATGAATGACCAGAGGCTCCAGACGATTAGAGCCACCAATATCGGTTCCTCCAAACAAAGGTGTAGGGATAGAACCTCCGGGCGTAACCTAGGTAGTGTTGGTAATGGAAAGATTCAAAGCTCTGTACCCAAGTGGGACTGACGGATTTTGTCTAAGTGGTGTTCCAATCGGAGCCTGGGGTGGTGTCACATTTCTGGTGGGGATTGTGGCAACATGCGGGACCATGGTAGAATGGGCCATCTAGATACTAGGGTACTAGGGTTCAAGTGAGAACCAATAAAAAATTGGTCTGCAGCGATGATGAAATTAGTGGTCATACCAGTAAAGTGATTTAAAGGTACCATATAACTAACAGATGTCTTGAGAACTTGTGATTCCATGGGTTGATCAGGATTCACAACTAAGATATCATATAGATCAGGGATTGTCAAAGGGAGAGAACCAAATCCAAAGGTTCCAACAGTATGAGTCGGAGTTCTAAATGATTCACTTTGGAAAAAGGGATCTTCTACTCCAGATCCCGCGTGAGGTCCAGTGGATACCTTAGTTTCCTCAATAACAACAACCTTTCTAGATGATTTCACCCATAGCATATGTAGTTCTCGCCTAATACTCAAGGCTGGGTTGATTCGAAAAGCTTCCAAAGAATCAGAAACAATTCAGAATTGATCTAGAGAGTGTGTGCTTCCAACCTCAGAGCCTAGTTCGTTATGAACCTCGGGGGGGACTTTTGAAGAGTTGGCAAGAAAAGGTAGATAATACTTGGGATCTTTTAGGGTTAACCCTTACATCCTACATGAACAGAGAAGGCCGATGTTGCTTTAGCTAAGTAACGAACAAAAAAATAAATCAATGGTCGACTAACGAAAATAAACAACATACACTAAAAATCTAAGAATCGACCAAGCAAACATAACCTTCTCTCAATGACCGTACTAGTTGGTGATGAAATACAACGTCGCATGATCAAGTCAAGAAGGGGCTAGGATATGGTGGAAACGTTAGGATAATGAAATTACACCTTGGTGAAATCTTCCACGTAGTAATTGTGGATTTACTCTCCAAGGAACCCAAGTGAGTTTGACCAATGTTTATTCTAGGTACAGTGAGACTTCCCTTCACCATAACCTTGTGTAAGTACCTAAGGATTATGGCTACTAAGGACACCAACTCAAAATTATCCCCTGGGAGGGTACAGTCGACAGTCCAGTCTGAACGTATGAGTAGGATAACAAGTCTAAAATCCTTCGAGAGAACTGAATACAAGTGGACCAGTAGAACTCTAGAGGACCCCAAACGGATTCAGAGTTCACAAAGCACCGATACCAAATGAAACCAGATGAACCTCAAGAAGAACCCTCAATATACGATCTGACTACTACAAGTGGTTGAACCATGGAGGGATAATCTATGTAACTCTCCTGAATGCAACCTCGTGTGTAACCCATGTGTGAGAGGGGGATCCCAGAAAGCCTATAGGAAAAATGGATTTTTCTCTCGCTATCGCAAGATGCTAATGTTTGTTTTCAATACTTTGGAGAGTTGTACTCACAACCTAATCCAAAGTTCTAATCCTAGTCTAATTTTGGTGGAATATTCTAAAAACAAAATGTTCTAGATAAATTTTAATTAGCGTTAATTTTGCAGTTGTTCTTTACTCAAGGGTGTATGAAAATGAAACTGATGGTATTATGACTCAATTCCCAAAAAATGCATAAGAAATGATAAGCAGTCTTTTATTTCAATGAATTCATATTTAAGGGAAACATAAGAATATTATTTTCACTGTCAAACACTAAGATGCAGAATCCGCAATCAATTGTTTCTCAATCAAATCCAGTATAATTCTAAAACATTTCATAGAATGTTGTTCTAATATCCAAAAATAATCATAACAAATGTATAATTTTGCTTTATGTTTGAATGATAATCAATCTGATGTAAAGCTCCGTATGTCATTCAAACTTTAAGATCAATGAGATTCAGACAATCAAAAGCAAGTTTCACACAAACAAAAACAAACTCTCATTGTGATTTAAACAAGAAAAAAAAAGATAACAAAACTTGCAAAAATAAAACCAAAAACTCAAAAAGAATAAAAAGGCTTGGACAAGATGACCTCAAATATCAAATGGAATGGTGCATAGACCTTTTAAATTCCTCACAAAATATTTCACTCAGTCAGATAAGTGAGAGGAAAACAATAAGTTGACTCTGAATCATCAAAGACAAACAGTGACTTCAAAGTAAGGAAAAAACATCAAAATTACAAACAAAAGGTGGTCAATTCTCATAAAACAAAGTGTTGAAGACCAATACCAAGATGTAATGAGATTGTAAGACTTTTGAGCAAGTGCCAAAAGCAAGAGAGAACTCATAGAATGAAATCCCTAGAATATTTTTCAAATAAAAGGGGCAGTGCTCTGGTGTAAAGGGCACTAGATCATTTCAACGCTCTTTGTAAGATCAACAGGGAGCACTAGCACTCTGGTAGAAGAGGTAGGGGGGCGTTGGCCACTAAAAATTCAGAAAAATACCCAGAAAATAAAAAATTCAAGAAAACTCGGGAAATCAAAGTGTATGAGATGAGGTAAAGATCCAATCAACACAGTTCTAAGAATCAAAGACATGGTATGGAGAATATCAAAATTGATTAAAGGCCAAAACAAGACCTAGGAAAGGAAACAAAAATCAAGGTCCCTCCCCAGTGGAGTCACCAATTTATGTTACAGAGAAATCCCCTTGCAGACAAGTGGATTCTCTCTTGGATACTAGACCCCTATGACCAAGACAAAAAATGTTATTGTGGACACTGGCATTCCTTTTAGATTTAATTAAGATAATGTATGAAGAGGAAGAAGAAAAGTGTACCTTTTTAATCGTGTTTGTCCTCACATAGTCCAGGTTGAGATTCGATCCTAATCTCCTCAATAAGTCATGTAGAACAAACAAATATACAACACACTTCCTATTCTACTGAGATTAGCTCAAAAACAAATCTATCTACTAGATACAAGTTCATGAAATGTACAAAAACTTTAAAGGAAACAAACCAAGAATAGATTTCTATTAATGAGAACAAAGTGGTGCTTACAACCATGTATGTAGTGCAACAGCTTCACCAATCTCCCTTTTTCCAAACCCTTGCTCAAATAATCTACACAGAATGTTTATGCTTCAATGATATCTCCCTTATGAGATCATAAGTTTGATACTTCACAATTTCTCCCCTTTCACCATGAAGAGGCCTCCTTATACAGGCTTGGAGAGGCCTAAACACTTAAGATATACTTGGGATAAGTTGAGGATTCTTCTCCTTTAGTTGTGGATCTTCCCTGAGGTCAAGCTTTGAATTCAGATACAAACCCAACCAACTCCAGATATGAAGGGATTCTTCCCTAATTTCTCTCAACAATCCAAAGATTCTCTCAAAAAAGGCCAACGCTCCCTCAGAATGGGGCACATAGTGTTGGAACGCTCCCCCAAAGGAGGTCACAGAGCATTGGCACTCCCTGAAAGTGTATAGGGGAGCGTTGTCTTCCAAAATTGATTTTTTAGTAGTTTTCTCAATGGCAAAATATTTTCACTTTTTGTCAAATGACTTCTCCTCTTCATAACCAATATTTTGAGGTGTCTTGTAAGTGTTCTTGATAATGTCATCCGAGACACAACATGGATAGGACAATAGTATGATATTTGTGACACTTGTAGGAGAAATGCGACACTTGCGACATTGGTAATGATTACACTAGGCCATCATCCTAATGAGTAATTTTGATGTGTAACACCAAGACATGTGTCCTATTTTTCCATAGGAAAAACACTTCACCTCTCCTCCTCTTCCTCTTCCTCTTCCTCGAGGAAAATAATTTGTACCACCATTATGTCTCCCTCAGGAACTTCCTCCTCTTTCTGAGTGACTATGTGGTTTTCCAGTCTCAACCTTGGGCTTATGTGCCTTGTCATGGACAATTCCATTACCTCTCTTTATACTTCTTCCTCTGCTTCACTAACTTTTCTTCCTAGCCAACTTCTCCTATGCCTTCAGTACAATCTAATAAGCATCCTCTAATGTCCTTACTATCATCATGTTGATTTCATCCTGGATTTCATATCTTAGTCCATTTATATACCTAGAAACCTTTTCATCATCTCTCTCTCTATGTCTAGCCCTGATGTTCAGCTTGTAGAAATCCTATGTGTACTCTTTTACTGTTAACCCCTTCTATCTCAGGTTCTGTAACTTCCTGAACATATTTATCTGGTAATCCTTGGATATGAATTTAGCTTTCAACTTGGCTACCATTCTATCCCAGCTCTTGATCTTTTTCTTTCCTTTGCATCTTCTATCAGCATGTAGTTCATCCCACCACAGTGTTTCATGTCCCTTTAATCTGGTAACAACATGTTTCACCTTTTTCTCCTCATCGATGTCTTCATAGTCAAAGTACTTGTCCATTGATCTTATCTAATCAATCAATTCTTCAGCATCTAAATTTCCTTCGTACATTGGGATGTCTATGTTTGCTCTAGCTCCCAATTTGACAACAGCTTTCAGCAAGCGTTCTTATGCAACATCCTCTACTACATATTCTTCAACTTCCCTTTCTTCTCTCTCTTCATCATTGACTTCTCCAGTAGTATGTTGTCTCCTTTTTGTTGTCTCCATAGCCTCTAATATTGTGTGAATTTCTCGCATCTCTCTTTCCACAGCTCGATTTGCTACAGGTGGCTCTGCACGTCTTTTAGGCAGCATGGTGCTAAGATTTTCTTTCACACAGAGCTTCAAAAGAAAATTTTGGCTCTGATACCACTTGATGCATCCCCCCTTCTCTCCTATGGGTTTCATGACCTCTCAGTCAAGGATATTCAAGATACTGATTCGAATCATCTCTTCGGGCCTCTGCAAGGCCCCAAAGTGATTTTACACAGGTACCTTATCTCCTTAGGCGCAATTCCTATGTTACCTGTGGGGCCTTTTTTTAGCACTCTTTAAAATGTTAAAATCTATGAGCACTAGCTCCTTCTGCTAGCCCCTCTCTACATGCGACCTCAGGTTATGACCTTGGACTAAACCTCCTAAATCACTTCACAACTTCGGACTTCGGTGTTCGGGAGTTCTGAATGTTCCAACACCTTTTTCTCCCAAAGTGCTTCACATCTGAAGCGACAGATCGAGTGCCATATGCTCACCTTGATCAACGGCTGATATTCTCCCTTCACTCCAATCTGGATGACAGATAGTCAATGCTACTCCATGCTCGTTCTCCCAGAGTGTTAGTTCTCCGACGTGGATCTTTGCTCTCCATGTGTCCCTCTTCTCATCAACGGCTCTTGTTGATTTTGTCCTTTAGGAGTTTTGGTTACTCCACCTTGCCTTTCTTCTGAAGGACTCTTCCTCCGAGGTTTGTAGAAGTATGCCATGTATCCTTGCTACAACCAATGGCTAGGATTACTTTGTGAATTGAGGACTTCGGTGATCCCCACTCTCCAAACACTTAAAAATATCTGAACCACAAAATGTCGAAGGACTCCATGGCTAACCTCCATGAAACTCCCCCAAATCTGATGGTCTGGAATGATCTCGCTTCCTCCTAAATGGATTCCACTGGCTAGTTTGAGGAATCTTAAAGGGCTCCTCACTATTGAATAATTATTTCTCATTACCTCTTTTGAGATTGTTCTTCCTTGAAACCTTTAAATCCTCAGAGAGTTTCTTCGACACTTAGTCGAATTTTGACTTTGTTCACACCTTGCAATAGGTCTTCATCCATGACACAACTTCTTTGTGAGTGACTGTGCACGCCTTGCAACAGTTCTTTACACTCTTCTACCAGTAAACTTCGAGTTATTCCTCTTGATCTTTTGATTCAAAAAGACTCTTTCCACACACACCTTGCCGACAATATGCACACCTTGTATAAAAAGATCCTCGTTTTCTCTTTTGAGCTTTTGAGTCAAACTAGACTCTGTCAACTCACTCATTGCAGACAATATGCACACCTTGCATACAAAGCTCCATGTTATCTCTCCTGAGCTTACGAGTCAAACTAGACTCTATCAATGCACTCCTTGTGGACAATATGCACTACTTGCATAAGCTCGTGAAGAGAAACAATTGAAACTTATCTAAACCCTCACAATTTCATACATTCAACCATGTAAATGCATTCATAACATAAGAACGAGTAATAAAAGAGAACATAATTAAATAGAAACCTACCATTCATTCAGATAGACAAAATAACAACAACACCAAACATTTGGATCAACACTTCTTTGTTATATTCATTCAAATGATATGTACCTGGGCTCATACAACTCGATAATCTTCAATAGACTTTAGCTACAATAATCTTCAACAACAATAACCTTCAGCAACCTCATTTGGGCAACAATACATATATTTATACAAAAAGACTCCTCGAGATCTTTTCCCTCCGACTACCTTAGTGTTATCCTATCAAATTAAAAGCTTTCAACTACTAAGGCTTATTACAATAAATGATTGGTACAGATAGATAAGAGTGAATGCTTCAGATCTATATTTCAATCTACTACATTAAATAAATTACAATCTCCATCGATCTCATGTGATGGATCGGCCTCTCATCATTTAAGAAGTTCTTTAATTACAATATTTTCAAGATATATTCATGATATACCATCTTTAAATTTAAAATCACTTCAAAATGTGTGCTCGGATGTAGAGTTATACTCCACTTGTGCTTTGATGTTGATGCTCCTGCATCATTGTGATGATGAAATGTCTTGTGTTTGGTATTAAAAAATTAAATCCTACTTATGGTTGTACTTTATGGGAATAATTCACTAGTATTTTTTTGAAGTCACCAATTATATATAACATGCGTGTGAGTTGTTGAAGTTCATAGGAGATGGGTTTCTTGTGTGACTATTCTCATACACATCTCATGGTTCTTTAAACAAGATGCAATAACATCTCTGGTGTCCTATGGAGAATTCTTGTGAGGCCTCCCTGTCCCATAATTTCACAAGATTAATAGAAGTTTGTTTGGGAAGAACCCATGAAGCAAAATACTAACTGAGACCTGCATATTAAAATGACTATTGTATCACCCCACTTCTTTCATACCCTACATGCATATGCATATCCATAGCTAAATATAAAAGGGTGAAAATGTACTGAAATAAAAAGGAAGTTGAAAGCACTATCATTAGTGTGGGAAGTATAAGTAAACTCATCAGGGCTATGGACACTCATTGGCAGTGGGTCTATGCTTGTATGATACCAAGGCAACTTCATCGGGGATATAGACACTCACTAGGAGTGAAGCAATGCCGGGAAAAAGAGATGAGATTGTGGTCTTAAAATAGTTAAGTATGAGCCTATGTGGTGTTATACTCCTTCATGATTATCAAAATAAATTAACTAATCATGTATTTAGTGTCTCTCTTGAATATCCCGAAGATCACTAGGCTCAGTCATTGTATTCTTATCCTTTCTATAGAGTATTATTTGTGGGGTCCATGATATTGGTCAGCTTGTAACTTTTGTGGAAAATTCAAAGACTTAAGAAATATTATCTGGTGTTTAATTCGAAATAGAGATAATTGGTTCTCCCATGCAAGTCTCCATGTAACACCCTGTTTCCCCCAGTCTGTAAAAATAACTATACTGGCCAAGTATTGTGGCAAACTCAGAAATGTGAATGTGTGATGTGAATGGACCTTGTGAAAAAGGTTGATGAATGTAAATAATATTATAAATATATATATTGCAGGACTGTTGAGAGGGGGATGTGCTGAAAAAGAGATCGCAATGGTTGAAGAAAGGTGTTGGAAGGCACCTAGAAAGGTGGAGTTAACTTCCATCGAAACCAATACCATATTTGGACTTCACTAGCCTAGAGAACCAAGAGAGGCTTGCTGGCCTCGAATTAAATGACTCGCCAGGTTGGTAGGTAAATGGCTCCTCATGAGTAATGAGGGATGGGGGTGAACTGCCCATCTGTAGAGTCCTCAGACCTGACCACCATGAGGAAAATCATGCCACATGCAACCTCGCCGAAAGGAGAAAAGGCAGGAAGAGTGGGTGATCAAGGGCAGACGCGAGGGAAAGAAGAAGAGAGAACTCTGGAAAAATACAGAGTGAGTGATAGTAGAGAAGAGGGAGAGTAACCTTCATTCTCGGTCACTGGAAAACAGAGATGCACTCTCACAGCATCATGGTCTCAGCTCGGGGGTGGCTAGTGGTAAATCCATTGGGAGTCGTTGAGCCTACGGTTGGGTGGAAACGAGCACCCCTCTCAGCGGTTGCATCAAACCTGGTGTTTTTCTGATAAGTGTTATATCTTGTATCTTGAATTGAATAATCTGACATGCATGCTCAAGGTTGTGAAATTATGAATGGCTTATGTATAATAATGTATGTGTGGTGGATTATGATCGAAAATAGTGGTTACTTGTGTATAAATAGAATGACTCCACATGACTCATGTTTTTATATATATATGTATCCACTGAACTAACTTAGTTTTCAAGTCTGTGTCCGGGAAAGTTATTCCCTTATTTGCCTCAGGTAATGTCCCAGATAGACCTTCCCACAAGGGCACTCTTTTTGGGAAAGTCCCCTCACTTTCTAGAGCCAGGGTAAACCCCTAGTATAAGACTGTTGTCTTAATACACCCTCGAGAAGGCTCCCTATCCAATCACATGAGTTAATATCTTGGAGACCTCTGGAGACCTTCTAGTCGGGCTTTCAAATCTGGTGAACCTTACCAAGAAATTGAAAGAGGATTTGATAGCGTACGTTTTAGAAATCCGGCATGAGAGAGAGAGTGGTTCTCGTAAGTTATGATGTTTCGGTGTTTCGGCACCCCGGGGTATCCAAGTGCGAGTCCTCACGTACTCGCAATTCCTGAAACCCTGATTTGCGAGATCTTGAAATGATAATGTGTGGTTAAGTCTCAATTAATAGATGGAATCCTTTCAGAGGATCCAAGGTCTATAATGACCGTTATATTTGAGGAAGAGACACAGGCATTAATGCCACGACCCTTTTTCCCTTGAAAGAAATGAAGAAATCGGGACCATAGACCCCATGATCCATGGAAGTACCTGGACCGTCCATCTATAGAGTACAAGTGGCTACTGGTAAGTGCTTCATCATTTCAGCACCCGGGAAACCAAAGGGCAAGAACCCTTATCTTCACGAGTCGCAAAATCCCGATCACCGAAACCCCAAAATGGAATGAGGTGTGAATGAGGTTAAGGAAAGCTGGGATTTGATCGTGACCATTGATCATCCTGAAAAGATCATGACCATTGATCTTGGTTGAAGGTTTCCACCGTCCATCGGAGGGACACATGGTTGTCGGTCGATGTTTCGACATCTGGGAAACCAGAGGGCCAGAAAACCTTGCCCCCACAAATCACGAATTCCCGATACGTGCTGTAGTGGAGAGGAGAAGTCCTGAAAGAATCTGGATTGTCCATCAGAGGAGACGCGTGGTGAGCTGTCAGAGTTTCGAGAAAAGTCCCAAAATCCCGTGGACCATTGGATCCACACTCTTAAGAGTCGTTGATCTCTTACATGAATTCCCATAATGGAATTCAGAGATTTGAATGACAAGGAGTCTTGGAGTCATTGAATTTCGAACTCCCAAGTACGGAGACCCTGAAAGGATCCATACCATTGGATCAGGGGAGGCTTACGGCCATCGATCTCCCTTTGGAGGGAAACTTTGGAGACCTCAGAATTTTTAGGGATTTGAATGGGAAAGGTAGAAGTCATGCATCACAATTCCCCAAATCAAGAAAATCCAATAAGAACTTGGCTGGCTTAAGCATGTGGACATAGAACAGGGTCACATGGACAAGACCCCAAGTGGAAAACTTGCCACTCGCTAGCCCTGTCGGGGTTCAGCGTTTCACTATTTTGAGCTTCGGGGTTCTGGTAGCACTGAGTCGCGAAGTGCGAAAAGACGTCGTATTGGTTCGGCCCATAGTCGTGACCCATGATCACATGGAGGTGGACATGTGAGGAACTAGCTGACGCTAGGCCCTCGTAAATATCTCGAGGATTCTGATCCTCGAGTAATCGATGAAAAAATTACTATTCCAGAGTGGGTGTGTGACAAATTGGTATCAGAGCATGGTTACAACACTTGGCCTGCTTGGGCTCATGAATGGGTTGTGCAAAAGCTCCGTTCAGAACACTCCTAAAAAGAGTAACTCCCCTCTGCCTTAACCAAAAGATGAAGTTAATAATGAAAAACTCCTATGGTGTGTGTACATGTGAAAATATGAATTATGTACTGGTTATAAATAAATATAAATAATGACTAACAACCAGCGTTTTTCCCTTTTGCACACAAGCGGAAGATCAACCGTGGGAAATTATCAACGCATAGTATGGTGACTCACCATGAAGTGGGGGAAGGCTCCCACAATAGAGATGAAGATTCTGACAAAAGGAGGGCAGTAGGGACCCCTCCAGGTCTAGCTGAGACTGTGAGGAGTCTCATGGTAGAATTACAAAGCTGCAAGGATGACAATGAAAGGATGATGAAAGAACAAGAAAAGAAAACATAAATTAACGCAGTTTTACTGCAGAGTTTATTTTATCTACAAAGACAAATGCAACATGAACCCGAAACTCAGAAACATGGTCATATCAGTGGCCACACTGAGAGGCGCACCTCGAAAAAGGTCCACCCCAAAGGTAAAGGACAAGCGTCGGATGATTTCCCTAAGAAGGAAGCTGGGGATTCAGAGGGCTCTTCTAGCAGTAGAACCAGTTCCTATTCTTGAAGGAAACATAAGAAGCAAAAGTCTTCCAAAGGTCATAAATTCGAAGAATTCAAAAAATCCAAACCACCCTCCTTCAATGATGAAATAAAGAAGGGAGAGGAAGCAAAGGCCTGGCTACTTAGACTAAAGAAGTATTTCAGAGTCCATAACTTTTCAGAAAATATGAAGGCCCAAGTGGCCACCTTCAACTTGAACGGAAAGGCTTCCATTTGGTGGGAAGACTGTTATCACTGAAATTTTGTCCGCAAATGGTTACAAGAATTCAGGATCGTCAAACAGTTATGAAGTCATCCATGGACCTGAATTAACACAAAAGAATTCATAAAGGGTCAAAAACTATACAAAATAGTGAAAAATTGAAGGGCGCTATGAAGACATTGGGCGTGCACGCACATGCACGAAATAGAAACGCACGATTCACGCACATGCGCATGATGCGTGACTGTTGTCACAAAAATCCGTGCACCTGAGAAATGATGCAGAATCTGTACTTTCCATTTCCTAGTCCCCCACAATCCATGGCTCCCCCACATCCTCATGCTGGGGTGAATTTTGTTCAACACTCTCCCGTTTAGCACTATAAAAAATTTGAATAGCTAAATACAACAAATCCAACCCATCCGTCAAACAATGCCAAAAAGAAAGGACGAAATAGGAACAACAACAACCCAAGTCAAGGCGGGAATCAACCCTAGCAAAACCAATCTACTGGGGGAAACCAAAACCAGGGGAATCAGAACCCCCAAGGGGGAAATAATAATAAGTGTCAAGGGTGAAATAACAATATTGTTAAAACCAACTTCCCTTGTGTCCTTTGCAGTGAGTTCGGCCATTACACTCATCATTGCCTCCAAATCATTGATTTCAAATGGTTGAAAGACTCAGGCAGTTGTTACCCATGATTTTGGTCATCATGATGATGTGTTGATGTTGGTGTACTCAAGCTCCTCATAATAACTTTCTCCTGAGAAAATTTATATTCATCTCTTCCCAGGAAACTCATTTTTGAAGAGAGTTCGCAGGTTTCTAGTATCCTAGGGTGCGAGAATGACCCATTCTCACAGGCTGCCTTAATCTGGCGTGTGAACTTCTTGCACTGTGTTACATAGCTAGGGTGCGAATCTTCTCTAAAGAATGGAAAAAGATGAATTCTCAATGGTTCTAGAAGGGAATATTCTAGAACAATGGGTTGGCATTCGAATGGTTATCCTTGTACTGGATTCCCTGATATTGTGGGATCATTCTTATCTAAGTAACCATCTCATTCTCTCCTATATATTGAGGGAATTCTCATGGAAAAGGTTAAGCAAGATTCATTGGAGAATTGGTGAAAGAATTGTGTGAAGGACTTAGCTTGAACAGGAGCTTGGAGACTCTAGCAAATCTATCAAGAGGATTTGATCTTCTTCATACAAGGATTGAGCAAGTGTGTGTGCTGGATCCAAGAGCCATCGAAAGGAAGCTTGCGACATCAAGGTGATCAGGTTGTAATATTTACTTTCAATTAATATGATATAGTGGCATGTCCCTTTCCCATAAAGCTATTCTCACTTTATCGTGTAATTCCTTGATCATGCACATAAGTTGACAGTTGAATATATTTTTCTATCTTCACTTTGGTTGGTTTGTGTTGTCTTGGTATTGACCTCACGAGAGCACCGGAGTGAAGCGGGAGCAACAGAGACCCTAGGAAGCGATACAAAGGTATGTTACTTGTTCCTTCCTACTAGCTAATTCAATGGTCAAAACTTAGGGAAAGAGTCATGTCCTGTCCTGTTTTTTTCTAGATCCAGGTGGATCTAGGGAGATATGTTAGTGTCCGTACCTACTGATTAGTTCGATAACCAAATTGGCGACTCCACTGGGGATCATAACCCATTTTCTTGTGTTTTTTGGTATTTTTCCTTGGCCATTTTCTCTTGCCTTACCTTTCTCTATTCATATCAATCTCTGAGTCTTACAGATACCCTGATAGACCCTCTGGGTCTAGAGGCCTCTTCAAATTTTGTGTCTTTTTCCAAGAATTTGACTAATTTCATAGGTTCTCACATTGCACTCCATAGTAGACTACGAGAACATACTGAGTTCGCACCCTACCTTTAGGTTCAGTGAGAGGTTCTCGCACTCTGCTCAAAGCTTGCCTGCAAGAATCACTCATTCTCGCACTGTGTAACACTCTCAGCCTGCGAACTCATTTTTTCAAAGTTTTGGATTTGATTTTTTGCATATTGAATTGCCCAGATCGGTTTAGATGCCTCAAAAGAGTTATTTGGACCCTTGATTGATGTTATCTTGTCTTCGTTTCTTGTGCACGAATAGTCTTAGGATTTCAAAGGATCTTCTTGTCACTTATGTCTTGACTTTCATTTCTTGACTTTTCTTGGCAAAGCTATACTCTCTGATTTCGAAATCTGAGTGTGCTTGTTTGGTTAAGAACCGGTGATCGGTTGAAAGTTGAGTTTCTTTGTCTTTATCATTTGCCCATTGTTTGAAAGATCATTTTTCTTATGCAATTGAGAAGACTAAATTGGTTTGCTTCTTATTTTTGTTTTCATTGAAAGCGTGGTTTGGGTTTTTATCATTGCTTGTTCATTGGTTTTTGATTTTCTGCACTCTCACCATCAGGGTGTAGGTCCTTTTTGAAAAGAGAACAAATGTTTTTCTTTCAAAAACATTTTCTTCTTCGAAAACATTGAAAATCAATTGTTGAAATTATTAAAAAAAAAAACAATAGAGAATTGTTATTGATGCGTGATTTGTTGCATTTGTATTTTAAAGGAAATTGTGTCTTATAGTTCAAAGTTTGATCCGAAAAACCTCCCTTTCCCTCCCATACATAGGATTCATTGAACAAAAATTGATATATTTCATTCTCATCCATGCATTGTTGGGTCAGAGTCATACAACATAAGTTTCATCTCCGTTTCCTTTGAGTAAACAACAACTCTTAATAACACTGCGCAATTGTAAAATTTATCTAGTAACTCTTTTCTAGGGCTCTATTACACCAACATTTAGCTAGGCTAGCGCTTTGGAATAGGAAGAGAGATACACTCTCCAAAGCACAAAACACACAATAGCATCTTTTGTTAAGGAGTGTTAAATTCCATTTGCAACATCTTGTCCTAGGAAGCCCTTCTCACATAAGGGTCAAACACGAGGTCGCATTAATATTGACAGAGTTACTCAACCTGCTTTGTTGATATCAGTGTAGAGATTGCACGTATTACAGGGATCACTCGGAGGTATACCCACAATGATGAGTGGAAGCCTTTTGAGTTGATTTAGGGCTAGATACCCTTCCCTTGCGTGTGAATCGGATTGTCGATTGTCCCCCCAGGCTTTATTGTTGTTGGTGGTAACCTTAGTGGCCTATCTTTCTAGGATCTTACACAAGGTGACTATGAAGGGGAAAGTATTCATGGTACTTGGAATTGACGTTGACCAAACTCACTTGGGCTCCTTGGAGGGTATACCCACGATTATGTGTGGGAGCTTGCACCAGGGTGTAAGTCCGTTAAGCAGGTCGTCAGCGTAACTTTTCCACCCTAGACCATCCCCTTCTCGTCTCATTGTTGCAATGTTGGATTTCATCACCAACTAGTGACTTCAGACTTAGAAGGTCTTGTTTGCTTGGTGTTGCTTCCTAGATTTTGTTTACTAGCGCGTGTTGTTTGTTTACCAAAGTTGACCATAAGATTTTCTTCGTGAAGTTTGTCACTCATTTACAATAGCTCCTTCACGTCGTTCATGTAGAATGCAGGGTTTATCTCCAGAGCATCTGGAAGGTTCTCAACCCTTTCCTACAAGTACACCTAAGGGCTCTCCTCAGCAAAGTGAGGTCACAGTCTTCACCACGCCACAAGTGGAACGCACTGACTCTCTAGAACATTTTTGAATTACAAATAGTCGAGAGGACTTTTGACTTCACCGTGATTCTGAGCGACCGTTTATGCGACTGAATTCTTTCGGAGACTTAGTTGTTACATCTTTTGGATCACCAGTTGGACCCTTTCCAGGCATAGAAGGCCAAGATCTTTTTTGGTCTACAGGTGTTTTCCGATGAGACATTTTTGGTCCAAGTTCACCTGTGATTTCCGAAATCAACCCACTTGTGATTTCTGAAATCTCTAGTCCAAAGAAAATATCGTTGACTACCGCCTATCACTTTACCGTCCCTACCGAAATGGCCCATCTCACAGATACTATGAGTGTTCCAACCGGGTTTACTGGGGTTAGTATTTCTCCCATCAACACACTGCGAACGCCCAACATCACTCCGACACTACCACCCGGGTACCGTGCGTTGAATGCTTCCATTCACACTCCTACGCAAACCCCATCCGGCTCTCCTGGTGGTCCTTCTTCTTCTGGGCACTCTCTTCCCAGTTTTATTCCAACACTCCCTCAATTTCCTTTTGGAGGACCTTCTTCGTCTTCTACTAGAAGTCTTAATCCTAGTGGCACTATTCTGTCATTCACTCCAAATTACCAAATTCCGGTTGGTGGACAATTTCACCAAGGTGGTATGACTCAACCCCCTTTCAAAGGGAAAATTCCTTTTGGCACACAAATCCCAATTGGAACACAACCCCCAATTGGAACACTACCTCCAATTGGAACACCACCTTCAATGGGAGGACCGACCCCACCTTATGGGCAAAACATCCCTCTGTCCTTGGCCCAATATTGGAATCAGTTGATACAACATCCTCCTCAATCGACTGGGGGGAAACAGTTTCTAGTTGTGTCTGTAATACCCCCTAGTATGGACCAACCATATCCAGGCTCGTTCAATCCCATTTGGGGGGCGAATGCTCAAACTCAAGCCCCTGTTCCAGGGTATAATCCTATGAGTTACTATCCTCTCCAACCACCATCGAATCTTCCTGGGTCTTCACATTATATGCAGACTACTTATGGTCCTACTGGTTTGTCAACTGGGCTTCCTCCCCAAATCCACCAGTACCCATAGGTGAATCGAAAGTTACCCTTCATAGCCACTTTGGATCTTTCAGATTTTTCAAGGATTTTAAATGATCTAATTCGTCACTCTCCCCAATGGCCTGCTATAACCGCCAAGCTACCATCAGACATTCCCAAATTCGATAACAAAGTGGGAGAGGACCCAAACAATCACGTTATGACTTTTCACCTATGGTGTTCATCCAACTCGTTGATGGATGACTCTATTCGTTTACGTCTTTTTCAACAAACCCTCACAGGTTCTGCTGCGAAGTGGTATATAGAATTGCCACGAGGTTTCTTCTCTGACTTCAACACCCTAGCCATGGATTTCCTCACACACTACCAGTTACCGATTCGTTATGACACGTGGACCGCGATTTTGACTTATTTCAAAAAGAACAAGGCCCCTCATATATCTGATCACATTCATGAGTGGCGACGACAATAACGTCTTATTAAACTCGAACTCCCCGATCAGTTGCTAGCAGAATGGTTCACCAAATCATTTTTGAATGACATCGGTTGTGACATTTCCATGGACGGTGTGGTCACAGAAGAACATGCTATAAGTCGTGCTCAATATCTTGACCTCGTTTACTCACAAACGGGTACCCTTTATGATTTGCTACCTGACTTACCTCGTCATTCCACTTCCGCAACTTCAACTACTCCAACTGCCTTGCATGCAACTGACGGTGTGATTGGCACTTTCCAGGGCCAACCACATTCCTCCTCAAGCACAAACCCCAAACCTGCTTCTTCTAATGTTCAAAATGCTTCGTCTCCTACCCCTCCCATCGACAAGACTTCTGAGGTAAATGCAGTCCAATCTACCCCAATCGGTAAAAATAAATCTAAATAGGGGAGAGGTAAGAATAAGGAGGGAAAAAATACTTCTCAAGTAGAGAAAACCAAAACTACCCCTGTTGATGATCGGGATAAGCACAAACCTCGATACCCTTGTCTTATCTATGGTGATGATCACTACATGAAAGATTGTCCATGATGCACCGAGGTCACTAAGTTCCTTCAAGGAGCTCCAAAACCACCTGCTCCGGTCATTTTGTCCCAACCCTTCCCATCTCAACAATAGGCTCAGTTGGTCATTCATGACCAACCCTCATCTTCTACTATGTCTTATGTTTTGATGTGTATTGGCGATTCAAAGCAGAGCGATGTTGCACTCACTACTCAAGCCAAAGATTATTCTCCCTCTAAAGATAAGGTTGATGATCTACCGCCTTCCTCGGTACAACTCTCTCCTGCGACTCCACCTACCAATGGTTCTCTTCATCTCGAACGACCGAGCCTCGACACAGTTCTGAAACCCCCCCCAAAGGGCGTCATTCGGAAAATGACTTTCAATCCTCATGCTTGTGCTGCCCAGAACTACAACATTATCGAAGATCTGGCCCAAGAACCTTCTGTGATGTCATCCCTCGAAGTCCTTCAAAGTTGTCCTATGAAACGAAAGGCACTGTTGAAATCTATAGGTGGAATCGACCCGACGGATATGAATTTGATCATCTTTGACTTGGAAGATCACATTCCAAGGTTACCCCCTCAACTCGCGTTCCAGATCCAAGTGATTGTCTCTAACAAAAACATTTTTCAAAGCGTTATCGATGAGGGTGCCTCGACATGTGTTATGTCTCTTACTTGTTGGAAATCCATTGGCTCTCCTTCTTTGAATGAATCCCATAACACTCTTAAATCCTTCAATGGATTCAGTTTTAAGCCCTACAATGTCCTTCCTTCATTGCCCATCATGTTAGAAGGAAAAACGGTCCAAGTCAAAGTGGAAGTCTTTGACGCTCCCCTTGATTACAATCTTCTGCTTGGTCGTAGTTGGATCGATTCCATGCGTGCAATTGTGTCGACCCTTTTCCATGTGATATGTTTCCCACATCAAGGAAAGGTCTTCACCGTCTACAAACTAGCCTTCTTTAATTCTGATACCCGTACTGACAACATACCGTTTATTGCTAAAACCCCACCGGGTTATGAGAACGTCGGTGTAGGCCTTCTAAAAGACTCTTCGTTAATGGGTACTTTCCCCATTCCACTACCCGATGTTCCACGCTCGTCTGTTTCTTCCATCAACATGATTTCCTCCTCACCTCATGAACTCCCTGCGTCTCACGACCCTTGGATAATACTTGACCTTGGAGATCATCTTTGTTTCGGTGACGCAATGTCGTTAAGTCTGGTTGAATCCGCCTATCAGGCCATTCAATTGACAACACCTTCGACCCCCTCTCTTGATGAGTTGTCTCCTGATCCTTTTCATGTCATTTTTCCCACCGACGAGATGATCATGTCTGTCATGGAGGAAACCCCTTGGGACGATGGACATCATCGTTCTATCCTCTTTCTGGAGCAACATACTCTTGAGAACTACCAATGAATCTCGACTTCATCGACCGTTGTTGTCATTTCCATCATTCCCAAGTCTACACACGATGTGTTCTCCAAAGGAAAGTTAAGCAATATCTCACCCACTATTCTCCTTGACATATCCGTCAAACCTAGGATTGTCGAAAATGTCCATATCGGCGCTTCGTGTTCTTCTGACGAATTTGTCACCTACACGTCCCTTTTCAAAGAGTTTTGTGACATCTTCGCATGGAGCTATGAGGAAATGTCGGGTATCGACCCTGATATTGTGATACATGAGATAAAGACATACCCTGATGCTAAACATGTTTGGCAATGCCTTCATCTAGTTCACCCACGTAAAGCGGCTGCTATCAAGATTGAAGTTGAGAAACTTCTTAAAGCCGACTTTATTTATCCGATGGCTCTCACAGACTGGATTTTCAATCTTGTCCCGATTGACAAGAAATAAGGCACCATTCGTGTATGCGTTGATTATAGGGATATCAACAAAGCTTGTCCAAAAGACAACTTTCCTACCCCCTTCGTCGATCAGATTGTCGACGATTACACCAGAAGTGAAATCTTCTCACTAATGGATGGTTTCTCCGGGTATAATCAAATCAACATTGTTCCCAAGGATCAACATAAGACTACTTTTATTTGTCCTTGGGTACTTTTGCCTATCGAAAACTTCCTTTCGGTATCAAGAACGTGGGCACAACTTTTCAACATGCTATGTATTATGCTTTCCATGATATCAAGCACATCGTTCAACCATATTTGGATGATTTACCTTCTCACTCAATGCGCTGAGTCGATCACCCAACCCACCTCCAAGCCATTTTCATTCGTTGTCAGTTCTACCATATACGTTTGAATCCTCATAAGTGCATTTTCTGTGTGGAATCTGGCAAACTTCTAGGTTTTATCGTTTCGTGTCAAGGGATCCGAGTGGATCCTTTAAAGGTTGAGGCGATCCTTAATCTCCCTCCTCCTTCTACTCTTCCCTAGTTACAGAGTTTGCGGAGGAAATCAAACTTTCTTCATCATTTTATCCCAAATTATGCCGAGATAACTCGTGGATTTACGTGGCTCCTCAAAAAGGGTTCAGAGTTCGTCTGGGATACCATTGCTAACAATGCTTTTGAAGCTTTGAAATTGTCCCTAACATGTGCTCCGCTTTTCTTTCCCCCCGATTACAGTTGTGATTATTTCCTCTACCTTGCTACCTCATATTACAGCATTGGTATGGTTCTCGTCCAAGAGGATGATGCTAACGACGAACATGTTATTTACTACTTGAGTCGAAGTCTAACACCTACTGAAATCAAGTATTTACATGTCGAAAAAATGGCCTTGGCTGTCGTCCAAACCGTCCAATGCTTCTGACACTATATCCTCTCGCACAAGACTACAATGATTTCTCACTGCAACCCTATGCAACACATTCTTACCCATCAATTGCTAGGGGGAAAATACTCCAAATGGATTGTGATTCTCCAGGAGTTTGACTAGGAATTCGAATGCGCCAAGTCCAAGAAGTCCTTAGTTTTTGCTGAGTTGATATGTGACTTTCCCCATTCTGAAATGGAAACAGTAGCAGCGGATTCATTACCTGGTGAATCTCTTTTCCTTATCAGGACTGATGATCTTTGGTATGGTGATATCATTATATATCTCCAAACCCAGAATTTCCGACCAACTTTGTCTAGTACCGACCAACGTCGCATATGCTATCAATCTTGTCAATACATTATCCTTGGGGATACTCTTTATCGTCGGGGGATTGACTCTATTTTTCGACGTTTCCTAACATTAAACGAAGCCAAGAAATCTCTGAATGACTGCCATTCTGGAGCATGTGGTGGTCATATGTCTGGGTATGCTACTACCTAGAAGATTATACGAGAAAGGTATTTTTGGCCTTCTTTGTTTAACGACTGCATAATCTCCATTCAGAAATTCCATGCTTGCCAGACCTATAATCAGAAGATATGGTCACATCCTGCTCCTCTTCACCCTGTGGTCTCCGTTAGTCCCTTTTCGAAATGGGGCATCGATTTCATGACATGTCACCCTCACTCAGCCAGGGGGCATGGTTATATCATTGTAGCCATCGATTACTTTACAAAATGGGTCGAGGCGATGTCGACATTTGAAAACACTGGAAAGACTGCAACATTATTTATTTTTAATCACGTCATATCTCATTTTGGTGTTCCCCAAGCTATCATCACTGATCATGGTAGCCACTTCAGAAACTTCATGATGTCTGAACTTACTGAAAAGTTGGGTCTTCGCCATGATAACTCAATGCCCTATTACCCACAAGCCAATGGCCAAGTCAAAGAAATTAACAAAGTTCTCATAACTATGCTCCGATGAATGATAGGGATTCACAAAACAAGTTGGCACACAATGTTGTTTTCGACATTGTGGGCTTACCGGACATCCGTCAAATCTGCTACTGGGTTTACACCTTTCCGGTTAGTCCATGGTTTGGAAGCTATTCTCCCGATTGAATGCGAGATACCCTCTTTAAAACTAGTTTTTGAACTCCTACCAAAAACTTCTGCTGAGGAAGAACGTCTATTGTATCTTATGCGATTAGACGAAACTCGACGCGATGCTACCCTAGTTATAGAAGCTCAGAAGAAACGTGTCAAGGCCCAATACGAAAAACATGTTAAGCCTCACGTTTTCTCTGAAGGAGATCTCGTTCACCTCTATGATCAAGATCGAGATATGCTAGGAGCTGGAAAATGTGAAGCCATGTGGCGAGGTCCTTATATCG
The DNA here is from genome assembly GCA_009831015.1 of Picea engelmannii. Lineage (NCBI taxonomy): Eukaryota > Viridiplantae > Streptophyta > Pinopsida > Pinales > Pinaceae > Picea > Picea engelmannii. The sequence continues at coordinate 197,454 of ML778788.1, forward strand.
TTCGACGAGTTTTGGAAAAAGGATCTTATGAGTTAGTAGATTATGATGGTATCCCTTTGAGTGAATCCAGGAATGGGTTGTACTTGAAGAAGTACTATGCATAAAATCATGTGTGCACGAGTACTTGTATTTTTATTGTATCATACTTCTTGTGTGTTACTATAGATTTCTTTTGTCGTTATCTGGTCTCTGCCCTTATGTGACGTTATGTTTGATTTCCAGATGTTGGAGTCTTTTCTACCTTATATTGGCTTCGTTGATGGCGCTAGCCGTAGTACTTGGAACCTTGCTTCCGCTGCATGGTAAATTTACGCCCCTACAAACAAACGTGTCTCCTTACGAGGTGTGTGTCGCGACCGTGCGACCAACAACATTGTAGAGTATAGCGTCGTTATTGAATTATTGGTTGATGCTATCTCGCTCATAATCCGTCATTTAGTTGTGCGAATTGATTTGCAACATGTAGTACTATAGTTAAGTAATGTCTATAATATTAGAAGTCCTACTTTGTTACGGGTGTATTTGCGAATTCGCCTCTTGGAACGTTATTTTGATTACATTGAATATCAACATATTCCTATATGTCTAAATACATTAACAGATGCATTGGAAAAATATGTATTGGATAGACATTTGGATCATTTATAAATCAATCACATCAATTTTCATAACACATGATAAACCGGTAGAAGTCGTCTGTATATATAACGATCAAAAGAGTTTTTTACAAAAAAAAATTGTCTGAAGACCAAAATGTCAAAATCTAAAGCTTATAGCTTCTACAAAGTGGCATCATGGATGACGTTCACGGTAACACATGACTGCCCGGGAAACTCTACGAAGTAGTCGACTCATGGACTATGACACTCCTACTATATGACGTTGATCACGTCGTGGAACCTCTCCAAAAGACATGTCTGGTATATCTGTTGTCAAACCCTCTAGGTTTTGTTCCACTGCTTGGTAATCCCCGGCTTCCCATTGTGGCACTGGAACTACCTCTCCTCACCCCTGAATGAGAGAAGTACCAGGAGTTCGGTAAGGTCCAACATCTGTGTCATCAAAAAATGAATTTTGTATTTAGTCTTTGGACGAACATGTAAAACAAAAAAACATTTGAATATCATAAAATTAACAAAAACATTTAAAAAGGAAAAAATTGTGTACTTCTTACCAAGTTCCCCCCACTGAGCATCCTCCAACAGGACTAAGTCCGGATCTCCTCGGAAATCCATTACGACATAAGAATAATTGTCAACCATCAACATATGTGTTTGAAGCCAGTCAAAGAAGGTATCATCATACTTGATGATTGGTCCAACTACGTGTCGGGCCATGAGATGACACCATCTCAGCATTCTTGGATCCCTAGGAGTCGGTAAATTCCACTCCACTTGCAGCCTCAGTAATGGAACCCTCTCGAGAAAGAAGGACACTAACAAAGATCCGTACCCGAATTGCTTCAGATTGCCTCGTCTACATTTGGTCAACTGTCTTTTTATGCTACGAAGCACAACATCTGCCTAGTTAAAAACCCGAGGTTCAGTACACTCGATGGCATACTGGAAGTAACTCTATAGCGCCATGTGAGGAGAACAACTCCCAGCCATATGAGCTATGCTGAACAGGATATTATGGAGGGTCAAATCCCGTACTCCCCAAATAGATACTTTCCCTTTCTTCCTCTCTACCTTGGGAACACAGTGTAAGCGGCAGTACTCACTCATTGGCAGCCCACCACCTATGCTACTAGTCAGGCTCACGTGGTACCCATGCCGTGATAGTCTAGTCAAGAAGTAAATGTCCTCAATTTCTAAGGACAGTGTGTGGACCCCTACATGAAATACTTGTTGATCAGGATCCCACATACGCACAAGGTACTCTAATAACCCGACTTGGGCCCTCATGCCTAGGATACGAAAGTACTTCAGAAGGCCACAGTTTCTCAAAGAAGCAATAGTGGATGGATGATTTCCAACAATGGCATTTTCTTCTTCGTGCTCCCTTTTGTGCCATTCAAGAACCATTTTGATGGCCAATTACCTGCATAAGAAGCACAAAAGGAGGATTAACAACTCTATTCATGAATTGGTTCTCTTTCATTGAGTAATTTTAAAAAAAAAAAATTGTTCTTTGCGGTTCTCGTAGGTGACCTTTAGGCACAGTGTGAGAACCTCACAGGATGTTGTGGGCTCACCTACGAGAATCACCCATTCTCGCAGGTCCCGTGTAGCCCACCTGCGAGAATGGCTGAGCGCAAGTAGGGCTCATAAAATCAACTCAAAAAATGAATTTTAACCAATGAAAATGCAAAATTAAACCATGAAAGAGTAGAAGACAAAGAGCCTACCTCACTGTCACTGACGGCTTGATGAATGGAAGCTTGTAACTCTCGTAATCTGATGCCGAACTTTGAGGGTAAAAGAGGGGTTTTTTGGGCTCAAATAGTGGAAAAGTCAAAATGATATGGTAAAAAGAGTTTTACTCCTTTATATTTACTTTTACCATGTTATTTGTTTTTTTATAATTATTTATTTATTAAAACCTAATCCCTAATACCCTTTTGAGTTTAATTTTTGCAGGCGTAACGACTTCGATGTTCATGTACAGGGATGCGGACATATTTTTTCTTTGTCATCGCGTGTTTTGATTGTTTTTTATGGTTTTTGTATAAAACCTTGAGCGTGGTCTTTGTCCGTTCTCGTGCTCGAAAATACATGAGAACGCAATCGAGCATACTTTTATCACTTTTTCGGGCTCAACAAGGTTATACGAAAAAGGAACCCTTCTGGAGTCCTCTTTAAGCTCTTTTCAGACTCTCTAAACATGAAAAGATAGCCGAGGGAACTTGCTACTTTCACGCTCGATAAAGTATTTGAAGAAAGCATCTAGTGAGCGATAATTTATCTCTTTTTTGGTCTCATTAGACTACTTTACGAAAAAGGAACTGATAGAGTTCTCTTTTAAGTGTTTTTCCATACTCTATAATCATGAAAAGCCTTCGAGTTTTCTATCTCTAGACTCGTTAAACAAACATTGACAGACCCGTCATGGGACCGAACCACTCCTTTTTAGGGTTCGTTAAACATACTCCGAAGGACTTATCCGAAGGATAAGCTTATATCAACAAGCATATGTTATCCTCCTCAAGCTTGCGTAAAAATAAAGAGGTACTTGCCAGAAATGGTTGGGGAAAATTTGGGAAAGGGATATGTTATCATCTTCGTATTGATTGGCAGTAAGTGTCTCTCTTGAACATGACACCCCCTATTCATTATATTTGAAGCCGGTTTGGGAAATCCATTTGTCTCTCATTCGATTTGCTACAAGGGCATTCCCTGTGTCATCTTTGAGTCAATGTTTCCAAATCATTGGTCGTGTCATTCATATGTTCAAGAGAAGTCCATCTGAAACCTCTATTGAGTCGGCCATCTCCAGTTGTCCATTATCTCTGTGTCGGCCTTCCCTGTGTCCAGTTCAATTTACATCACACTTTGTTTCACCTTCAAAATATGTTACTCATTTCGTGTCATTGATGGGGGATACATCAAGGCCCTCCTGTGATGAGTTTTGTTCTGTTGACTTCAGCTCATTATCCAGAATCAAGACTTAGAAATTTTTGGTACCTTGGAGCTTGCATGCCTCAATGGAAGGTTTCCTCGCTTTCGACAGTGAGTTTACATCATTGACCCCTGATCGAAAGATTTAATCGGATGTTCAACTTCAACTCACTCATTCACACTCGATGGATTGTACTAGAGTACCTTGGGAGTCATTGACATCAATGGTGATTTCCCTCGCACTTGTTAACGGTTTCATCAATGACCAGTAATCAAATGGTTTCTGCCATGTTCAACTTCAACACATGTAATCACATGGTTAGATTCGTACTTTGGGCGATGAGATTGAAGACCCTAGATATCATATTTTTGTCCAAGTTGCGATGGAGTATGTATAATTTGCAACACATAGATCCACTGTGTATGTCTCATGGCTATGTCGTCTTAATTTGAAATTTCTCGCATAGATCCACAGTGTATTCCTGGTGGCTATGCTATATTTTGGCAGCATGGATCCACAGTGTATGATTGGTGGCCATGACCTATGTCTACAATGTCATCTGTCTATGATCTGATTATGGGAATGCCTACCTCAGGATTGGTATATATGATATTCTGCAGATACTTGCTTGTTCACAGGTTTCCGATTAGGTGTGCTCCTGGTTTCCGACACACACATGCAGTTTACAAAATATTTCGACTGACACTGGTTCCAGCCTCATACTTTGGGGGGAATTCTATTACCCATGATTTTGGTCATCATGGTGATGTGTTGATGTTGGTGTACTCAGGCTCCTCATAAGAACTTTCTTCTAAGAAAATTTATATTCATCTCTTCCCAGGAAACTCATTTTTGAAGAGAGTTCGTAGGTTGCTAGTATCCCAGGGTGCGCAAATGACCCATTCTCGTAGGCTACCTTAATATGGGGTGCAAACTTCTCACACTGTGTTACATAGCTAGGCTGCGAACCTTCTCTAAAGCATGGAAAAAGATGAATTCTCGATGGTTCTAGAAGGGAATCTTCTAGAAGAATGGGTTGGCATTTGAATGGTTATCCTTGTACTGGATTCCCTGATATTGTGGGATCGTTCTTATCTAATAAACCATCTCATTCTCTCCTATATATTGAGGGAATTCTCATGGAAAAGGTTAAGCAAGATTCATTGGAGAATTGGTGAAATAATTGTGTGAAGGACTTAGCTTGAACAGGAGCTTGGAGACTCTAGCAAATCTATCAAGAGGATTTGATCTTCTTCATAAAAGGATTGAGTAAGTGTGTGTGTTGGATCCAAGAGCCATCGAAAGGAATATTTATACATCAAGGCGATCATGTTGTAATATTTACTTTCAATTAATATGATACAGTGACATGTCCCTTTCCCATAAAGTTATTCTCGCTTTATCGTGTAATTCCTTGATCATGCACATAAGTTGACAGTTCAATATATTTTTCTATCTTCACTTTGGTTGGTTTGTGTTGTCTTGGTCTTGACCTCACGAGAGCACCAGAGTGAAGCGGGAGCAATAGAGACCCTAGGAAGCGATACAAAGGTATGTTACTTGTTCCTTCCTACTAGCTAATTCAATGGTCAAAACTTAGGGAAAGAGTCATGTGCTGTCCTGTTTTGTTCTAGATCCAGGTGGGTCTAGGGATATTTGTTAGTGTATGCACCTACCGATTAGTCTGATAACAACAGTCTACGCCATCCTCCAGCACCGCCTGCCCCTCAACAGGCACCACAACAATACTTGCAACAACCCCCCCTGCCATGCTGCAAAATACTATTCTACACCAAGGTGTGATAAACACTCAATAGGATGCATAACATCCCCCACCTCAGGTGGGACAGTACCTCAACCCAAACAATCCAGTAGATCGCACGATCCTCCTCACTAGTGAGGAAGAAATCCTTCTGCAAACACGTAATCGTCAGTATCATGCACCCGCTGAGTCTCCTCCCATCCCTCCAGAGACAAACCCTACATTGACGGGACCACCATTGGTGATCCCTCGCCCTAACACAAATCCACCTCTTCACATCCCTCGCATCCCATTACGCAGGAATGTCCACAACCCACAAGCTAGGGCAGCTCACAATTGCAGTTTGGTTGGCGACTTAACACAATCCTCGGCTGCCATGTCAGTCTTGGAAGTCCTCTATACTTGTCCCACTCAACGGAAATCATTACTTTCTTCCTTGGGGGCAGTCAACCCCACAGATACTCAAATCATTACCTTTGATCTCGATAGAGGAGAACCTCACCTTCTCGCCTTGATCGCTTTTCAAATACCAGTAAAAATACGTAACATCACAGTTCATCGGTGTATCATCGATGAAGGTGCATCTACATGCATTATGTCCAAATCTGTATGGTAGAAACTTAGTTCCCCCGAACTCATACCCTCTGCCATCACCTTACGAGCTTATGACGGATGACCATTGTCTCCTGAAGGGCTCTTCCAAAATGTCCCCGTCGAACTTGGGGGCAAGACTATTCTCATCGACATCGAAGTTATCGACTCCCCACTCGATTATAATATCTTGTTCGGTCATAGATACATGTACTCTATGAAGGCAGTTGCCTCTTCTGTCTTTCAGACCATGATTCTCCCCCATAATGGGAAGATATTTACCATTGACCAAGTCTCACATTACAAGCCTAACCCATCTGCCAACATCGATAACATTCTCCCTCTCATCCACATGAGTCATGAAACATACCCACTCGTCAAGATGGGTCCTGGAATTTTCAAAGATCCATCATTGTTAGGAACTTACCATGGCGCACCACCGCTCCTTCATCCTTCCAATCAATTATGCATTGTATCATCTAACGGAACTCACACATAAGATACCCTTCCTCCTACGAAGGCTTCTATCATATCTGACGTCCCACTAGTCGCGGAACTCCCCCCTCAAGAGCCTCCTGCGAACTCGTCGACCCCACCAGTCCACAATTTCACCTCTCCTCAAGGACATATCCCAGTTTGGGAGACAGTTCCCCAAGCCATCACCCAAATCCCCTTCTTTTACCCTCCATTGGGCATCAAGGCTTTCCAGGTAGCCACAATGCTTACCCTACCTAATATGGTGTTAGCAATTCCATTTTGGTATTTACACCCACCAGAGATGGTCCCTCTACCATCCCTTCCCCCCCAAATGAAAGGAATCCCAATGACGATTCCCAGACTTAATCCCACCATACCCCCTACACCCCCACTCACTAAACCCCCTGCCACAGTTGTGGGCAGGAGAAAGAAGAAGGAGCCCACAACTCCACTTCCTCCATGCTTCCAACCTCCTTGCGCACTATGTGAGAAAGATGGACACCAAACCAACAACTGCCCATCTCTACCAGAGTTACGGAATTTTATTCCACTCAATCAAACTCCCCCAACACTCATCACTATAGCCAGTACTGCCACTACCACCCCCCATTCTAGTAGTAAAGGTTTGCGAACCAAATTTGCTTGCGCTATATCTTCAGAATATGGCCATTATACCCACCATTTCCCAGCACTGTCGCACTTTCGGTAGACATTAGTCGCAATATGCTAAAGCTTCCAGAGAAACCCTAGTCCCGCTACGTCATCCTTACCAACAATCACCAACATCTGTTATGTCACCACTTCAGTCAATGAACATATGAGATGCCCTTGCTCTCTATGTGAATCATTAGATCATTTTACATACCAGTGTCCTATGATCATTGAATATAGGCAACGCCAATTAACCCTGCTTCAACAACCCACAGAGTCGATAGTTGACCTTACCTCATCACTAGAGGTTCTTCATGTCATTTCTCCCGAACCTGAGGCCCTTCCAAAACCTCCATGGTTCTTAGATGACTTATCTAAGGATTCACCCCCCAATCCTCCCAACTCTCCCGCTCATTCCCCTACAGAAATTTTACACCCAACTACCACGGGTACTCCTCAGTACTTCAATATTTGGTTTATGTCGAGCGAACCATCACCATCTCCTTGCGTTGTTACCCTTGCTTCTTCATCACCAGGGGGCAACCACATGACAACAGTCACCGATATCACTCTTCATGACCCCTTGTATTCTTGTCACTTCCACTGTGACGAGGAAATACTTGAAGAATTAAACAACCTTGACTACCCATGGGATGCGCTACACCACCACGCACTCTTCTTCCCACAGGAAGCCTCCATGCCTCCTAACAAACACCCCATATACGCAGTCAAAACCAAATATTTTATCCCATCAGGGCCTATCGATTGGTTCAAGAACCCCATTCTTGCCCCTGATTCTTTTGAAGAAGGCAACATGGCCAAAATTTCCCCAACCATTAAAATTGACATTTCCATAAAAAATGGCATCGTCGAGGAAATCACCATTGGAGCTGCTTGCACTCCTCAGGAAATCACCGCCTATAAATCCCTCTTCCAAGAATATCGGGATATTTTTGCCTGGTCATACATGGAAATGCCTAGCCTCGATCCCTCTATCGTCAAACATCGCATCGACACCTGGCCCGAAATTATACCAGTTCGTCAAAAAAAATGACCGCTACACCCATCCAAAGCAATGGCCATCAAAGACGAAATTGACAAATTATACGTTGTCGGGTTCATTTACCCCATCGCCTATACATCATGGGTTTCCAACCCTATACCCGTTAAAAAAAACATGGCACTATCTGCGTCTGCACAGACTTTCATGATCTCAATCACGCATGTCCCAAAGACAACTTTCCAACGCCTTTCATCGATCAAATTATCAACGACTGTGCAGGCCACGAGGCTCTATCCTTCATGGACAGTTTCTCTGGTTATAATCAAATTCAAATTCACCCAACCGATCAGTATAAAACCGCATTCACTACCCCTTGGGGTACTTTTTTATATCGTGCCATGCCTTTTGTCTTAAATAATGTTGGCACAACTTTCCAATGGGCTATGACATACATCTTTCACGATCTGGATCGATCCAAGAAACGCACCCAACATCTTCATGATTTACGAATCATCTTCCAATGGTGTCGTCAGTACAACATCCGCTTGAATCCTCTCAAGTTCGTTTTCTGCGTCACCACAGGGCGCCTCCTCAGATTCATTGTTTTTCAAAGCGGTATTACCATGGACCCCCTCAAATTCCAAGCTATCACCGAAATTCCACCTCCCTAGAATTTATGTCAACTTTAGAGCCTACAAGGCAAGGCTAACTTTCTACGGAGATTTGTCCCAGACTATGCCATTCACGCCCACGATTTCCTTCACTTACTACGTCATGACATCCCCTTTCACTGGGATGACCATGCCCAATAGTCATTTGATGATCTTAAACTAGCGCTCTCCAATGCCCCTTTAATTAGTGCACCTGACTACAATCACGACTATATCCTCTACGTATCACCATCAGTTGTGTCAGTAGTAGGAGTTCTCGTCTAGCTAGGTGATGACAATCGTGAGCATGTCATTTATTACGTTAGTAAAAACCTCTCAGGGCCACCCCTGAAGTATAAACACAAAGAGAAAATAGCTCTTACAGTCATCCTCGCAGTCCAGAAACTGCGTCACTACATTCTTCTTCGTACAACTAAGGTTGTCGTAGATTCCAACCCTATGCAATACTTGCTCAATCGTCGGCAAATTAATAGCAAATTTTCTCAATGGATCATTATCCTTCAGGAGTATGATCTGGAATTCTCAACACCCAAGAGAAAGATGGTCCTCATTCTCGCCAAACTTGTCATGGCCCTCCCCTCTGACACCACCAGTACCCCCATCAATACCGACTTTCCCGATGAACACCTCTTTTACATCACTTCGGATGATCCTTGGTATGGTGACCTCCTCGTCTACCTCCAAACTCAAAAGTTTGGTATCCACCTTTCACGAGATGATAATCATCATATTCACCATCAGGCCCCCCGCTACCTCCTCATCAGAGACATCCTATACTGGCGAGGAGTCGGCACCATTCTTTGTCGATGCCTGGCCATTGACGAGGCCGATAGAGTCTTGAACAACTGCCACAACGGCGCATGTGGGGGCCATCTTTCGGGAATATCCACTACTCAGAAGATTATCCAAGCAGGTTACTTTTGGCCTACCTTGTTTCACGATTGCATTCACGCTGTGAAATGATGTGAGCAGTGTCAGCTTTACGCCAACAAAGCCCAAGCACCACCTTCTCTTCTTCATCCAGTCATCACTGCCGGCCCTTTCTGTAAATGGGGCATCGACTTCATGACTTGTAATCCACCCTCCAACAATGGTCACAAATACATTGTTGTCGCAGTTGATTACTTCACCAAATGGGAAAAAGTTATGCCCACCTTCAACAACACCGCTGACACCGCAACGCATTTTTTCTTTAACCATGTCATATCTCATTTTGGAGTACCACTCCAACTTGTTTCTGATCATGGGAAACACTTCGAGAATGATATTTTCGTCGAAATCTCATCTCGGTTAGGATTCTCTCATGAGTTTGCCTCACCATATTACCCTCAGTCTAACGAACAGTTCGAAGCAGTGAACAAGGTCCTCAATACCATGTTACAGCACACGGTTAATAAACATAAGACCAATTGGCATCATATGTTATTTTCTGCACTATGGGCTTACCGTACAGCTGTGAAAATAGCTACTGGTTTCACACCATTTCATCTAGTCCATGGGGTTGAGGCCACTCTTCCCATTGAGTGCGAAATTCCCACCCTACGCACTACAATTGAGCTATTGCCCAACACTGCTCCAATGGAGCAGCGCTTGCTGAACTTAGAGTCTTTGGATGAAGATCGTCAATCTTCATTACAGAACAATGAGGCAGCTAAAAAATGATCAAAGGATACCTTTGATAGACATGTCAACCTTCGCTCATTTTGCGAAGGTGACCTCGTCCTGGCTTACGATATCGCTCATGATACCTTTGGCCATGGAAAATTTGAGTGACTATGGCATGGCCCATACATTATCCAATATTGCCTCACCAAAGGCGCATACATCCTGGCCTCTCCCGACGACCTCTCTCTCAAAGAACCCATCAACGGGTTATATTTAAAGAAATTTTATGCTTAAATGTAGTCATTCTACTTTAGGTTATTTATTTTATAGTGTTTTTAATCTTTTTTCCATCCCTCACATCTAAACTCTCATTTGTGCTATTGACAGATGCTTCCTCCACCAGCCTACCACATCGATTATGTTGATGGCGCCAGCCGTTGGACACAAAATCTCGCTTCGGCCACTTGGGCTCTCTACACCCCCTCACATGAAATGCTCCATTCGAGCGGCATATGTTTGGGTTCAGCGACCAACAACCAAGATGAATACACTGTTGTCATTGGCCTCCTGGCCGATGCCCAGCATCATAGTATTCATCACCTTAGTGTCTTTCTCGAATCTCAACTAGTCATTCTCCAGCTCAACAATGTGTACCGCGTACGTGATCCTTGCCTCTTTCACAAATACCTACAGGTTAGACTGTTATCTTGACATTTTGATTCCATTACATTTACACATATTCCAAGACAATTGAATCAAATTACAGATAACCTAGCTAATATTGTGTTAGACTGGCATATATCACATCAAGCTACCTCTACACATACATAAACATATCAACAACCTGTCATAGCATATATATATTAGACATCATCAATACATTAACAACACACATGTAAACATCACATAGTTCTCAAAATGTATACTCATGTATATATCGAAAGGTCCACAGTGCCATCCAAATGTTTACATACAAAAATACAAGTATYTGCAAGCCAGTGAAGCACCTCGGTACAAAATGGGCTCACCAACCTATATACAAAAAATACATCAATACATAGAGCACCACTCAAGGTGCCTCTAGAGCACCACCGCCTACCCCTCCCTCAGGTGGTGGTTTCCCACCCCCTACTAGTCCCTCCTTCCCTGGAGGTAATCGTCTAGTCATCGCAACACCATCTACTACTGTCTGCCGTACTACGACCCGCCATGGCAGCAGAATCCCCACACACTGCTCCAAGATACCCTCATCTTGGATGTGAGACCACATTCCCTCGGGCACGTCTTGTAACACCGCCTCCAGGCGACGACGTATGTCCTCAAAATCTACTCCGGCAGCCGTCGGAGGAGCATGTGATGGCCCAGCACCAGGGTCATCAAACCGAAATCTCCTCGCTGCCCTCTTCGGATCAGCTGGTCATGCTATGATGTCCTCATGCCAACATCTCTCTCCAACATGCGGCCCTCCCCACAACGGTCTCTCCGGCTCCTGACGAGCCTACACTCTCCGCAACTCCATATTGCATCCGTGAGGTGCCACATTTGCACATACACACAAGCAACAGATAGTATCAACATCTATATCATATACATATGTCATGCTATCTCAAACAAAAAATGTATATATCAACATCATCAACATACCTCGATGGTCAAACACCTCCCTTGGAGGTAGCACCATGTCTGAATCCTCCCGGAAGTCAACCCCGACATAGGGGTACTGTAATATCACCTGCGGCATCTGCCGCCACACCTACTCCTCCTCAGATGTAAAGAAGTGGCTGCCCTTTCCACCACCATGGTGAAGCAAAACAGTCGACCATCGCTTTAGTCATGGCTCTCGCGCCCCAGGTGCACCCAATAAAATCCTAGGGTGCAACATCGACACCCTCTCCAAAAACCAAGCCACCAGGATAGACCCGAAGGAAAACTCTCCAGTATCCATGGATCGACAGTGGTCCAGCTACCCTACCATCCTCGCATGCAGCGTAAGCCCCCAGGTGAAGTGCTCACCGGCCAACACTCTCTCCATCACCATCATCTGGCCACCACTGATTCGCTGCATCGCCAACGACCCATAAACTCTCACAATCATCACTTCTATACAACGATGCGCTAGGGCATCCATTGTCCCAATGCTCATGATAGTGTCGGACATAAAGTTCAGCCCCGAACAGTATCTCCTGCCAGCCGTCGCTAGCGACACATCCCTTGGTAACATTGGCTCCGTCGGTAGGGGCGTTCCCCGAAATGGGAGCCTAGTCAAAAAATACACATCCTCCACCACAGTGAAAGCAATCTGCTCTCCCCACACTATGAATCAATGCAGCTTCAGACTCCACATCTGGATAAGAAACTACAGGAGATACTCATGCACCTGTATCAACGGGCACTCAAAGAACTTCAGCAGCCCACGGGCTGCCAAAGTCGCATGTACACCTGGCTCCTCAATAGCCACGGTGTCTTGCAGTTGGGACCAATCCCACTCTCGCCAACCAACCGACATCATGCACAAATATCACCTGCAACCACATAAAACAATCCTAAGTCAACCACATGGACCATAAATAACATCAAAAAGATAATTTTTACACCTGTCAACCTTGCCTCCAAGGCACGGCTGTTTAACCCACAAGCGCACACACGTGCGCGCCTGTTCACTCCATAGGTGTTCACATATGCACGTCTGTTCACTACACAGGCGTGCTCTCAAGCACGCATGTCCATCCTTCAAGCACGCACGCATGCGTGCCTGCTCCACTTACAGGCGTGCTCTAGAGTGTGTCTGTCCAATGCACAGTAGCGCACACATGCGCAGCTATGCAGCCGACAAGTGCGCATATAGTGCGCACCCTTTTATCTCTTACCAGCGCCCCCATGCACGTCTATCTAATGGGAAGGCACACACGTATGCGCACCTACTTCCGAATCGCCCGTTCACATTGCAAGATACTAGATATATAAAATATGCAGAACAGAAACGAAATGCTAGAAATAACAGAATAACAGTAAAATATCCATCATAATCTTCAAAATACACAGAAATGATTCACGAAATAGCAACAAAAATAGCACTTTGAATCAGATAGCAATGTTCACAGACCTCTTTGAGGGGGAAACCTCCAATCGAGCAGTGCTCTATTACAATAATATCCAAGCTAGGGTTCTCATACCCTCGACTGCTATTTATACTAAAAAGAAGCATCTAGAGGAAGATCCTTCTAGAAGCGGAAGCTTCTATTAGGTCTTCTTACATCC
>ML778788.1:224567-261931 GCA_009831015.1 Picea engelmannii
CTTGGTTCTCTCTTTATCCTGATTTTCTCCATGAGACCACTTGTCTAACAATATTTTTTCAAATTCTACATTGGAAAGTCTCATCATCTCATCATAATCAAGTGATTTCCACCAAATGGCAGCATCACCTTGCAATTTGAGAGATACCCAATGCGGCCAAGTATCTTCCCATGCTGATTTTATGTCTTTAATGAATGATTCAAAACTAGGGCCATCACATTTCCCTGTAAAATACATCTTTCTATGAAAAACCCCCAAAAATAGAACAATAAGTTACGGCAGAAAATCGCGGCTTTTTCCGGAAAAACCCTGAAAAATTGTTGAATTTGAAATGCTCATAACTTTACTTCCCGAACTCCGTTTCGGCTAATATTTTTTTTGAAATTGGGTATGTTTCCGAGAGGAATTCAAATAACCAATTGTTTTTCTAAATTCATATCGTAAAACCTTATATATGAACCTGAAGTGTGTCGCCCTCTTTTTCTTCCCTAAAAAACAATTCTGCAAAAAGAGAGAAAAAATCTTCCCTTCTTTGGCCAAGGAAAGTGCTCTAATACCAATTGTTAAGTACCTATACCAGATCTTCAAATATACTTCAATAACACCCAGAATAAACCATAAACCATTNACCATAACATGAACACAAGAAATAGAGAAAACCCTTGAGGTAGGGTAACACCATATATTAATCCTTATGGAAGGATAAAACTCCTCAAGCAATCCTTGCTTGTACAATCACAATATTCTTCACTATGTTTCATTACATTGCCTAGACTTCTTTATATAGCTCTCCCTATCTCCTAGGAACCTTCTAGAGAGTCTTCTCACATTTATTACATCCAACTACCATAGTGGGTGTTTATTAATATAGTGGACCTAGTCCACCTTACATTGAATGACCACATTCCCATATATTAAATGACTTCCACTAATAACACATAACTACATTCCCATTGGGTACCTCCCTAGGTACCCCATATTACCTCCCTAGGTATACCACATAGACCCAGGAAGAGTTCTCTGAAAATGGGAGCTTGTGCCAAGTTGACACCTCAATATTGTGGACCCTTTGAGGTCCTAGATAGAGTGGGACCTGTAGCCTATAGGCTAGAACTTCCTCCCACAGTCAAAGCACATAATATTTTTCATGTCTCATTATTGAAGAAATATGTACATGATGCTAACCATATAATTGATTGGTCTGTGATTCAGGTGGAACCGGAGGGAGAATTTCTACTAGAACCTCAATGCATACTGGACAGAAAGGAAACCCCACTCCAGAACCGAACTATTGCACAGGTCAAGGTGCAGTGGAAACATTTTGGCCCAGATGAGGCTACATGGGAAATGGAGGATTCCATGAAATGGGCATATCCAATTTTGTTTACACCTGTACATGCATGTCAAGTTGATAGATAGAACATCGAGGACGATGTTCCTTTAAGGGGGAGGGAATTGCAACACCCTGTTTCCCCCAGTCTGTAAAAATAACTATACTGGCCAAGTATTGTGGAAAACTCAGAAATGTGAATGTGTGATGTGAATGGACCTTGTGAAAAAGGTCGATGAATGTAAATAATATTATAAATATATATATTGCAGGACTGCTGAGAGGGCGATGTGTTGAAAAAGAGATCATGATGGCTGAAGAAAGGTGGTGGAAGGCACCTGGAAAAGTGGCATTAACTTCCACCGAAACCAATACCGTATTTGGACTTCACTAGCCCAGAGAACCAAGAGCGGCTCGTTGGCCCCGAATTAAATGACTCGCCAGGTTGGTAGGTAAATGGCTCCTCATGAGTAATGAGGGATGGGGGTGAACCACCCATCTGTAGAGTCCTCAGACCTGACCACCGTGAGGAAAATCGTGCCACACGCAACCTCACCGAAAGGAGAAAATGTAGGAAGAGTGGGTGATCAAGGGCAGACACGAGGGAAAGAAGAAGAGAGAACTCTAGAAAAATACAGAGTGAGTGATACCAGAGAAGAGGGAGAGTAACCTTCATTCTTGGTCACTAGAAAATAATGACGCAGTCTCGTAGCATCGTGGTCTCAGCTCAGGGGTGGCTAATGGTAAATCCTTTGGGAGTTGTTGAGCCTACGGTTGGGTGGAAACGAGCACCCCTCTCAGCGGTTGCATCAAACCTGGTGTTTTTCTAATAAGTGTTATATCGTGTTATAATTGAATTGAATTGAGTTCAGAGATTTGAATGACAAGGAGTCTTGGAGTCGTTGCATTTTGAACTCCCGAGTACCGATACCCTGAAAGGATCCATACCATTGGATCAGGGGAGGCTTACGACCGTCGATCTCCCTTTGGAGGGAAACTTTGGAGACCTCTGAATTTTTGGGGATTTGAATGGGAAAAGGTAGAAGTCATGCATCGCAATTCCCCAAATTGCGAAGAGACGATAAGTGCTTAGTTGGCTTAAGCGCATGGACACGGAACAGAGTCACATGGACAAGACCCCAAGCGGGAAACTTGCCACTCGCTAGCCCTATCGAGGTTCGGTGTTTCACTGTTTCGAGCTTCGGGGTTTGCAGAGTCGAAAGACTCGACATTCTGGTAGCACTGAGTCATGAAGTATGAAAAGATGTCGTACGGGTTTAGCCCGTAGTCGTGACCCATGATCACATGGAGGTGGACATATGAGGAACTAGCTGACGCTAGCCCCCCGTAAGTATCTCGGGGATTCTGATCCTCAAGTAATCGACGAAAAAATTATTATTCCAGAGTGGGTGTGTGACACTCCATTTTTTGTGAGAGCAAAACATCCCCACCAAATATATTAGTTTTGGTGGATACCCATACTACCAAAATTTTGGCAAGGAAATACTCTTTACCTACCTAATTTTTTATTCACTTATAGTATGAAATTTTACATATGATCACCAAATCCAGAGAGAAGAATCTCTTTGTTAATATTCAAGTTTATCTTTTTATACCATTCATACATTACTCCGCAAGCTCCAAAGCCTTTTCCAAAGTGAACCATTAGCAACTACAAAGTTTCTTTCCCCCCTTTTTCTAATTCATTTACCTTGATATTTGTCTTTTTGTGTTTCTTTATTTCCCACTCTTCAACTTTCTTGAAACAAAAATCCCACGGACAATGCCTTTACAATGTCGTTGTCAGGGAAAATCGGTCAAAAGTAATATTTCATAAGTTTCCTTGAATCCAACAACGAAGCATCCCATTTTGGAAATACATATCATAATCCAAAGGGAAGGACAATATTTTTTCCTATGCCCACATTGACATGATTCTTTATTTGACCATACATGGGCCCCATTTCCCCACCACTTCATGGTATGACCTCTATGTCCACATGTGGCGATTTCCCACTTGTTGGTTCTTTTTTACGAAAAATATTCGTTGTTGGTAAAGAAGTTAGGTATGATTATATTATTTCCCTTGCAAACTATTGATGATGACACTGCTTAAACTGATCGTCGACAACCAAACCTTAATCTTATCCTACGGTTGAGATTTTTCTAGCAATTTCTGACTACATCCTAGCCGTTAAAACTACACTGCCCCCTTACCAAGCCCATATGTCTATTTTAATGTAATACCACAATGATAAAAGAGAGGGTGACCGAATGGATAAGTTTTGTAAGCCTATCATGATCCTTTAGCACTTTCTCTGAAGATAATGACAAATTTAAAGGTGTCATCACTTGAATATTTCTCTATAATATCTATCAAATAGGCCCCGTCCTTATACAATTCTGACAATGATGGCATATACAAAAAAAAATTCTTCCTATCAATTCCACTCCTCTAATGATATGATTAACAACCATGATCTCTAGACTATTTATGATAACAATTATGGCACCGCATATGACTCTAACCGATTCAGAGTTGTAACACATTTTTTCATTAATTGCACAAGGATTTAGAGGGAATTTTGGAAGTGTTAAAACAGTGTGGAGACTTTATTTACCTTACTTTTTTGTATTACCACCAAAAGGAATAGATGTTAATGTTGCAAACGTTTGGCCAATTTCTCTTCTAATTATTATCTCTAGTTTACAGGTACGTGTTTTGTAAGGAAATTTAGAATATTTTACCTATATCATGGTGATGGTGTGTTTATTTGTTTTAATTGTATGGTTTATGCAGGTGGAAAAATGTCTCAAATGCTAACCAAAAAAGGGAATCTCCAAGTACCCACCACGTATGTTCTTGATACAGTTCCATATTTTTTCAATATATAGGATACGAATATCCGTGATGGGTTGGAACATTACATCAACTATCACAAGATTTTTTAGATGTTCTAGAATGAAATATTCCCTCTTGATGATCCAGACAGTGACAAATACATAAATATCCTCAAATGAGGCATCCACATGGTAGTTTCTCGCCCGAAATGTTTTCATTCCAATGATGTTGCAAGGTGGTGTTTTCAACATTTACAGAAAGACACAGGTTTGATAGTCAATTCTTAAAGACTCCCAATTGCCTCACTCAAGACAAAATACATCAAATTTTGGTATAAGACCCTGGAAGCCACTATTTCATTGAACAAATCATTCCTGGACAAGTTTGGGATTGATCACAATGATTTTGAAACCATGATGGAAGATTGGTTCATTGATGAAGAATGGCTAGCGAAAAAGGGAGAAAGAAATGTCTTGGAAGAGTATTTAAAAAACCCATATAGAATCAAGAATTTTATGATTTGTAGACTCTACGATGAAGAAACTAGTACCCATTTCAGGATGAAATGGTTTCCTATGGCCTACACAATGGTTAAAATTGGTCAAGATTTCAATTGGGAAAGCATCCTATCATTCAACATCGCAAATCGCATTATGGACCCTAAAGGTATGATAAATCCTTGTTTCTACATTTCATCCTATCTTATAGATGCCATGTGTGTAGCCAACGATTTCCTTGCCTTTAATTGGGCTTGAAACAGATCAAGGCCCTATCCATGTATATTTTTCTTAGTTATGGGAGGCTAATTGCAAAGAGAAATTTTATGATATTTGTGACCACTGTCTCACTCCTATGAAAAATACCATATTTGGTTCCTACCCACATTGGATATCCCTAGGAGATATCAAAGACCTGAAAGGGATCGGGGACTAGTTCATGAAGAAGTATTATACCTATGTCAGAATAGTCAGGGCCATGGTACCACAACGTCTGTTACCCAAATATGTACCCAATAAACTATGGATGAGAGAGATAGCCTATCAAATAGTAGAAAAGGTAGCTACTTCTTATTTATCATAGGAAAAAAGGTATTGGCCCATTTTTCCTCTTCACATAGTCTTGTTTTCTTTGCAGAATCAGAAACAAGCCAAAAAAGAAGTTGAAATACTAAAAGAATTGTACCTCTATGTTAGGGAACCAAAATCTCACAACCCCCGAAATGTAGTATATGAAAATATGAGGATCAATAAATTGGCACCAGATGTTATGCATAAATCTAATTTTGCAAAGGATATTTTTCTGGGAGCCTTGAGTTTTGAAGAGGCAGTAGAAAGACTCACCATTGAAACAGACCAAAAAAGGATAAGGAAATAAGAATAATAGTATATAACCTTGAGGATGGAACAAGTTAAAACCATTCTCCTAAAAGATAATGAAATACTGGAAACTAAATAACGTAAAAAGAAATAAAAGGAAGAACAATTGGCAAGAAAAGTTGATGAGGTCGAGGAAGGGTACAAACAGAGAAAGAGGAAGGAAGTCGAAGAGAAATGGGCCAAGTTGGAAAATACCAAAACTAAGGATATTACCTATGAAATAGATAATGAGGATAAATCAACGAGTACAAATCTAGAGAAGGAAAAATAAGAAAATGAAAAACAAGTATCATTGGTCACATTAAAAGAAGCAAGGAAGAAGAGGGAAGACGAAGAAAGAAGTAATGTTTTCAAATCTCAAAATAAAATACCAGCACACGATAGAACAATTGTGAAAAAAGGCCCTGACACTAACATTTTTGACACCCCTATAGAATAATATACTCCATTGGAATCCATTCCATGAATTTTACCAGTCACATCTGCAGGACTAGGTTTTGAAGGTGAAATTATCATTGTCTGTGAATACTAATACAACCATAAGATGAGTTCAATTGAGAAAAGAACACCTTATCAAAAAAGAGATAGGTCTTATACAATTCATGAGACTCCTGAAAGAAGTATCAAGTGGAAAATAGGACCAGACCCTAAAGACAATGAAATACAAGCATCTTCAACACTTAGTTCCTTTGTCGATGTAAATATTGTGTCAGTTCATGAAGTTGAAGGAGATATTCATATAGCAAAATCTAGAGTTACTAATCTTGAGACATACCTGGAGACCATCAAGGATACCATGGAATGTTAGTCTAGAAAAGAGGCACTAGAAACAAAACTAATCCATGGAGATGAGATATAGAAGTAGCTTCAGATCCAAGAAAAGAAGCTAAAAGCATAATTCAATAAGACAACTTCCCTCAACTAGAAAACACATCTAGATGAGATAGAAAGACTCAAAGTTGCACATTCCCAAGAAGTCACAAGACTCAAAAGTGAACAATATGAGATAAGTACTTACAATGAAAAAATTGAAGAACAAATTAGAAGATTGGAGCATGATAATGACCTCTTAAAGAAAAATGTAGAAGAGAACCAAAGTCAAATAGTTGTTATAGACATTATAAAAGGATAAGCCATCATGATGAATGACGGACTCAGGGACAAGTAGAATAAATTATTCTATGCACTCAAAAAAAATACATAATACCAAATATGATCAAATGAAATTGAGTTTGCAGGTGAAGGATATGCAAGAAAAATACCAAAAGGCCCAAGAGGCCTACACCAGATTTACAAAATGGTAGGATATTCATCAGAACTCCCTTGAAACCTTGCCTCTCTATTCAGATAAGAAAATAATTATACATCTCTTACTCTTGGATTCAGGGATGGTGATTATTAAAGATATTAAGAACACCCAGGAGTAGGTTAGTGTAACTAGCAAAGAATTGTGGAAGTCATCCAACAACCTACTCACACAATTTAGAATGGATCCCCTAAGAGATTTAGATAAGGCATCATCAACTCAAACAATGGTAGAAAATGTGGAAAGAAGGAGAAACCTCAGCATGAAGTCCATTGAATCCATCAACGAAGTTAATGTGGAAGTTATAGAGACAAGGTTAATATAGCCCACCAGGTTAATTTCACTAACTGGAGATTCATTGCAACATGTGGAGCATAAATTGAAGACATAAATTATTACCCCCATCTACAATAGCGAAACGAATCTTGAAAGGACACAGTTTTTCCAAGTGGATACTATACTCAACAACATCAAGACATGGAAAAGATTCATGGACAAGATGTAACCACCAAGTCCCATTTGATTATTATATTGTAACCAAATTTTGCAGCAGAATCATATTTTTTTAATTAATGTAATACCCTAATCGAGAAAGAGAATTGAAGCGTCGTCTCAGTCCTCTAACAACTTGGCAGTTAGAGAAATATGAAAGGATTATATTTGTATTTTATAAAAGAGGTGAATGTAAAGGGTAAAGGAATTTTGTTCTTTTACAATTTGGATGGTACTGCTACTTTCATTTGAATAAAGAGAAAGAGGAATTTTGGAAATGGGTGATTCTGATGAATGTGTTTGAGATTTTTCTTAATGTTTTACCTTCTTATCTGTGTTCTATGAGTTTAATTGTGTGAACTATTTCTGCAATTTTCTCTCGGGCATATGTTATCACTTGTTTCCTTTATTAAATACAGTCATAATGTCATTAAACATGAGAGTAATTTTTTGTTAACATGTTTAATTATGTTACATCTTTATTTATCATCTGAATGTATGAATTATTTATAATTCGAAAGATATAATTCTTGACTACATTTAATTTTTATTAGTTGGCTCTTGATCAAGATAGGTTTAATTTAGTGTATAACTGCATCTTAGTTTAGCTTTAGATAACATCATTTTAGTTTAATTTTATATTTTAATTCATATAAGAACCTTCAGTTCTCAGATTCATATTTAGATAGTTAATTTAGAGTGGAAAACAAGCCAATAGTTTGGTCGAAAACACTATCCCAAATGAGAGTGGGTCTAATTGGGACCTGCCATCAGGCGTTCGCCTTACCTATTTGAATGGGTCATTTGGTCCCATCAATAATTTCCTAGGATAATATGTAAACCTATAATTTCATTGACGAGTGCCTTAAATGGCATACTTTCAGCACCCGTCTATACCATTTTGGTTACCATGTTTTGTTAATCACTTCCCTTTTTAATACTTCCTTTATCTAGTTCACCTCACTTTCAGTTACTAATATTGCTACACAAGAGAATACAATAGTTGCAACACCTGAAAGTGGCTACAAAACTTATTTGTTGCAACTCCAAGTGATGCAGTTTCGAAAAAAACCAAGTTGTTGTAATTCTGGACACAAACCAATGGCTGCAACTCAAGGTGCATTCATGCTTGCTAAAACTCCAGATAAACCATTGCAACTCCGAGCATATTTTTCATTGTTGCAAATCCAAATAAATCTCACCAATGCAGCAGTCAATGTTGTAACTGGAAGTCAAGAAGAAATCTTCATGAGGAAAGGAGACAGGAGGCAAGTGGGTGATTAAAGGAGAAATCAATTTCCTATTGAGTCAGCACATGTCTGATTCCCACTAAAGTTTGACAAACTATTTGTAACCATATGCATAGTTGGATTCCCATGATTGTCCATCTATTTCCTTGTATAATTTTAGAAAGTAGGCATGTTGTATAAGAACCTAATCTTCCCAAGAGCTGAGAGGGAGGAAAATATTCTGGAAATTACATTTTGTTGCTATTGTATCTTCTAGGATTCGACAATAAAATATTTGTTCATTATTTCATTTA
Source organism: Picea engelmannii (assembly GCA_009831015.1). Classification (NCBI taxonomy): domain Eukaryota; kingdom Viridiplantae; phylum Streptophyta; class Pinopsida; order Pinales; family Pinaceae; genus Picea; species Picea engelmannii. Next base: position 233,457 of record ML778788.1, read on the forward strand.
TGTGTTGATGTATCATTGATCATGTTATTCTGGTTTTGTAGATCAATACCTCGCTTAAGGGGGTAGGGTCCCCTCCTTAGTCAGGTACTTCCTGTAATAATAGAATTATAAATTAGCGTTTTAATTATGTTCAAGTTTATGTTGTCAATTATTTTCTCTCAATTGTTGTAACTCCATATTCATAGCTTTAATCACAGACTATAGACGTTTTTTTTTATTGGTTTTCATTCCAAAAATGTAGTATAGTCTATTTGATTTCATAGTCATTCTATATTTCAGTTTACTGCAATTCCAAATGCATAGAACAAAGTTGTGACTCATGTGTGATTTAGTTTTCTAGTTTTAAACTATAATTCAGATTCTTGTGAAATTACAACCATTATGTGATTTTCATTGTTGCAACTCGTGTCTCTTCATCTTCGATTATAACACAATTTTGTTGTTGGAACTCAAGTTGTTGGATTTATTTTTGTGTTGTAGCTTCGTTGTTGCAACTCTTCTTGCAACTACACTTTGTTTTCCTTTATTTCTTGTTTCTAATAGATTTAGTCTCTAATAGATTGGAATTTATACTGAATGAACACCACTTCATTGTCACAAAAAAACAAGATCTTCATCATACTCAATCAAGTCATTGATATATCATAGCATAAGTTTAAATTTTTGCAAGTGTGATATTAATATTTGCGAGTGTGATTTCAATTTCCGCAAAGCCTGATTTTAATTTCTGCAAGTCTTATTTCAATTCTTGCAAGTGTTGATCCAGGTGGATATTGGTGGCCACCAACATATTCCAATTGGCTCCTCTTGACAACTTTTAGTTCAACATGTTCTTTTGTACTTATTTGTAATTGTGGGTTTTGCACTTCCGGGGTTGTTTGAAGCTCTATAGATATTTCAGGTGGATACTGGTGGCCTCCCACCTAATCCAACTGGATTATTTTGTATGCTTTCATGTCATCACATCTTGTTCTACTTATAGGGCCATTTTGGGGCCCTAAAAGTGGTTTTTTGGATCATCACAATCAAACTGTAGATAAGTTCATATTTTGATGGTGTAATGTGTAGTTATCTAAAATACCTTTCCAACGGAATATCACATGCCTAAAACGGAGGTCATATGAAAAAGTTATGACCCCAAGAATTTGAGGTACCAACTTACCCATAGGGGCCCACATAAATGTTTGTGTTTCATCTCCTAGGGTTAGGTTTTTGGATGTCTAGGGTTTTTTCATTCATGAGTAATATTAAAAAAAACCTTTGGAATCTCATTGTAATCATTATGCTCAGACGGATCCTTGTAGCAGCCACATCTCTTCTCAAATATAGCTACCACCATTCGAGCAAGTGTTTCATTTCTGCAGTTTTACAGTTTCAGCCTATTTCATTTATTCAATAGAATATATTTTTCACTAGATATTTGTTTTGTTCTTCATATATTTTTGTTTATTTTATTCAGTATGTTAATCAGTTTGTTCCACTCCTAAATACGTATCAATGGTATCATAGTGGTCTGCTCTTCATTTATTTTTCTTCGTGCATGTCCCCGACAAGATCTGGGTACAAGAAGTTGTGACTCGAACCAATCGATCCATTGCAAGATCGGCCATGTCGAGCCCGACAACAACCCATGGGGGATAAAAATAGATATGATGGAGCAGGAGATCCTTTTAAAATCTTGCTCGAGGAATCCCTCGCATGAAAAAGGAATGAAATGATGGACAAATTTTCTCAGATCCTTGAGTTGTTTCCCACAGGAGAAGCATATTCATCAAGCGACCATGTGACCCCCTTCAAGGTACACATAAATTTTGATATTCCATTATTTGAGGGATTGATAGATGCAGATGTTGTAGATAAATCATTGAATTTTCTTGAAGGGTATTTTTTGGTCCACAATTTTTTCGATAGGGAAAATATTTCTTTTGCACTCCTCAAGGTCATCCCCCGTGTTAAGGACTGGTGGGATACTTAATCAAAGCAAAGGGCTATAGAAGAATCTGCAATATTTGTGGTTTCCCCTACATGGGATTTGTTTTTGGATGCCATTAAAGAACAATACTACCCCATTGGAAGATATGAGGACCATTACACTAGATGGACCACCCTGCATCAAGAAAGGAACCAGATAGTACCAGATTTCACTAATATTTTCCATACCCTATGTTGGGGCTCAAAAATGTCATATTTTCATCCACCTTTCCCTTCATCATTCTTCACATTTCATCGCCCATTAACCTTTCATGATATCATTTTCATAAATATATTTGGGTTTCACCTTATTATTTTCCACTTTATTCATTTTAGTATTAAAAGGGAATTTGTGATTAAATATTAGAAAATCGACATGTTTTCATATATAACTCAAAAATGTGTGAGCTTTGTAATGTGTAGGAATATGTGAAGTATTAATTCCAAAGGACTTCTCCAATAATTCCTCCACCATTTCAATATTTGAGGAGATAATTCAAGCCTATTCCAAGGAGAAGATGATGGATATTTGGTTGGCATATCTTATCCAAGATATATGAGAGATATGTGTGAGGATTTGAAGGGATTATATTTTGTAATAATGGGAAAGTAGTTGAGAGAAAAGTGGATCTATAATTATGATATGGTTATATTATCTTCAAGGTTCTCATGTATAAAAGAGAGTGCTCTCTCTTCATGAGGGGGTGATAATTTGGTAGTCATTTAGTAGTAGTCCTTAGGATTTGAAAGAGAAATGGATTCTTATCTTTGATTCATAGTTTTGGTTTTCATTCTTTCATTAAGTTGTTATGAAGATTGATTTGATTATTGTAATGTAAGATTGCTTCATTGGTGTGATATCACATATGTTGTTGTGTCATTCAACTCTTCACGTGTATTGATTTTCCTTCATGTAGTTCTCCATTCCTAGATTAATTTCATTTACACAATTTCATTTCAGTCGTGTGTTGTAGCAATTTAATTTCAAGTCGTGTGTTTCAACTTCCTGCATTAGATTAATGATTCAATTTCAGTTGTAGCTTAAACATTAGATTAGATTAGTTTCGCTTCAATCCTGCATATATTTTGTGTAAATGTGTTGAACCTGCATAGAATAGATCTATCTAAACAATAATACACACATTTGCAGAGATAATTGGAAAAGGAAGAAGAAGGAGAGAAAGAATGGAAGAATTCTCATTAACCGTTATGAATAATGAATAATTTACACATGATATACTCTGTATAACTCAATGAGTTCAACTTGAGGTGAACCAAGTCTCCATAGTGGTGGTATAGAGTGATATGGACACACACCAGTAGTTATAGGAGTGAACTGCCACCTACTCTAGTCTCTCAGGTAGTTACGGGAGTGAACTACCACCTAGTTGAGTTAACTAGTCAACTAGTCTTTAGTTAACTGACTGAACAAAGAGTAGTGAGGAGTTCACTCAGGGAATCAAGTCTAATGTGCCACTCTGGTGATGATACCAAGGAAAGATTGAATTATCATGGTGATGATCCCAATGTTGCATGGTGATGATCCCAATGCAACATCTAAACTCAACTCAACTAGTCAAACTGAAGTGTCAACTGAAAGAGAATATTCTCTAGGTGGAATATTCTCTCCTAAAATATAGGAGACTGGATAATGACTAATTATGACTAATAAACAAATAAAAACCTTAGGAAAAATAAATCATAGGTGTGTGTGAAGTAACTCCAACACCCCCCCTGAACATCACTATGGTGAAAATAAAGATTGGGTCTCAGCAACGAGGCCATGTTAGGTACCCAAGTACAAAAGATACACTGAAAATAAAGTGAGGAAAGAGGGAAAACCTCATGTTAACCCCCCCCCTCAAGGTACAATGTATGTAAAAATAATAACTATAGTTGCTAGGAAACGGTGTCCTTCACTTCAAGATGACCTCGCACAAAATGGAATTTATGCTCAGTAAAGGTCTTGGTGAAAATGTTTGTCATTTGTTATGTTGAAGGACATAACTTTAAGTCGATGATCCCCTCGTGTACTAAGTCCCATATGTAGTTCATGTGGATCTCGATGTGCTTCGTCCACTGCCTCTGAACTGGATATGTGCAGAACTTCAAAGTGCTCCGATTGTCACACCAGATGATGATCGACCGATGAAACTGAATGCCCAACTCAGTGAGAAAATGTTGTAGCCACATAGCCTGAATGGTTATGTTAACTACCCCTCTGTACTCTACCTCAGCTGAAGATAGAGCAATGGCAGCTTGCTTCTTGCTCGACCAACAGATAGTCCCGGAACCAAGACTGAGTGAGTAACCAGATGTGGACTTACGATCAATGTTATCGCCAGCCCAGTTAGAATCAGTAAACCCAATGAGATATAATGTAGATTATAATTCATAATGAATCCCAAAGGTGATGGTTCCCTATACGTATCGAAGGATACGCTTTGCATCTTTCCAATGTAGCTCATGCGGCTCTTACATGAACCTAGAAACTGCGCCAACTGCATATGAGAGGTCTGGTCTGGAGTGTGTGAGATACAACAAGATCCCCACTAGTTGTCTGTACAATGTGTTGTCAACCAGTGGAGTCTCCCCGCCATCCTCAAGTTTGACTCCTGATAGGAAAGGAGTTGGAGCATACTTGCAGTCTATCATGTGAAATCTCTCAAGGAGATCTCGTGCATACTTGGCTTGAGACAATTTGATGCCTGATGCATCCTGACTGATCTCAAGTCTAAGGAAGAAGTGTAGTGGACCCATGTCCATCATCAAAAACTTGTCATGAAGAATCCTTTTGACTGCAAAAATCGTTGAAGTCGAGCAACCGGTGATCAGTAAATCATCAACATACAAAACTAAAAGTAGAAGTGAATCAACCATCTTGAGCATGTATACATTTGGGTCTGATTTACAACATACAAAGTTTTGTGACAACAGGTAGGATTCCATATTGGCATACCATGCCCTCGGAGCCTAATTGAGGCCATAAAGTGACTTCTTCAATCAACAGACCAAAGATGAGTCTTGCATAAATCCCTGGGATTGCTCCATGTAGATCTCCTCAGAGAGATCAATGTGAAGAAATGAATTCTTCACATCCATATGATGGACTTCCCATCCCTTGGTTTCTGCAATGGAAAGGGCCAATCGAATGGAATCCATATTCTCTACTGGAGTGAAGGTCTCATCATAGTCAATACCATGAACCTGCTTAAAGCCTTTGGCGACAAGCTTGGCTTTGTATTTGTTGATTTTTCCATCCGTTGCGCTCTTGGTCCTATAAACCCATCTCCATCTGACAAGTTTCCTCCCAGGAGGAAGGGGAACCAAATCCCAAGTATGGTTCTCGAGGAGGGATTTGTACTCCTCCTGGATGGCGGATTCCCAAAATGGATTTCCAACCGCCTCGCCATAAGACTGTGGATCTAAAAACTGAACCAAGAAAATATGCCTAGAAGGCAATGGTTCAGTGGCAGTGAGTGTAATAGGAGGTTCCTTGAAATCATATCAAGTCCTCCTAGTATCGGTTGGATCACCTACGAGATCCCCTGCATCCTAAAGAGTAGTATGTGCCCACTTGGGCCTCTGCTCTGACTCTACAACTGCATCTGAATGCTCTGACTTTGCATCTGACTGTACTAACTATGTATTTGAATCTGAATCCTCTAAGTCCTCTGAATCAGAACTCTCTTATGAAGAAGAGTCGGCATGTGCATACTCATCATCTCGAACAGGTGGAAGAGTAAAGGTGTCTGCATGTGGCTACTGAGGTACATGGGAGACACTTTCCTCGAAATGAACACTATGCTCAATGATGGGCCATTCCAATGAAAGATAAATAAGCCAATATCCCTTCACACTGTCAAGGTATCCAAAAAAAATGCACTCAGTGCTCTGTGGATCAAGTGCCTTCCTCTTTTCAGAGGGAATCCTGGCCCATGAATGTGAACCGAAAATATGAAAAATGGGTCACTTCTAGTTTCAGGCCGCTCCAAGCCTCATAGGGGGTATTATCCTTGACAAATCTATGGGGAGATCTATTTTGGATGTATGTTTCACAATTAAGTGCTTCAACCCATAGTCTCTATGGTAGTGACTTTGCATGCAACATGCAAGATTCCATCTCCTTTAGAGATCGGTTTTTCTGCTCAGCAACTCCGTTTTGATGCAGAGTGTAGGGAATTATATGTTGCAACTGAATCCCTACCTCATGGAAAATATTTTGGATCTCATGATTCACATACTCTCCCCCGTTATCATTTCATAGGACTTTGATCTTCTTTCCAGACTATGTCTCAACCAAATCTTTGAAATCTTTGAGGTGTTGAAAGACCTCAGATTTTTGCCTGAGAAAGTAGATCCATGTAAAACGTGAGAAATCATCAACAAAAATGAGAAAAAACCTCACTTTTATGATCAATGGATGTGGAAAAGTACCCATGAGATCATTGTGGATCAGATATAAAGGTGCGGAAGCTCGCTGAGACTTTCCCTTGTCGAATTTCTCTTGAGGGTGTTTTCCGAGAACACATCCCTCACATACTCCCTTGGATAAATGAATGTTCGGTATAACATCAACTAATCTGTGCTTGCTAAGATGTTGCATGTAGCTAAAATTCAAATGTCCAAACCTTTCATGCCATATCCTACTACTTTCATCAGCATGAGTAAGAAGTAAAGCAGAATCAGGTTCAATGAATTTAGAAAATGTATACAATCTAGAATGATGATTTACCTCACTGGTAGAAACCCTAGAGTTGGTTTGCATGTCGTAGATGTCCATGTAATTTGGTGTGAATATTACTTTCTTTCTAGTTCTGGAATTCATCATCTGATACACAGAGAGAAGGTTGACAGAAAGCTTGGGAACATGCAGCACGTTCTCGAAGCATCCATTGGTGAGTTCAATCCTTCCTTTGTCGATGACTTTGATAGAAGAGTTGTCCCCCATAAGAATAGGAGGACATTTGTATGCATCCAACGAAGAATATATTGCTTCTAAGGTAGCCATGTGATGTGATGCTCCTGAGTCTACGATCCAAGCATCGGTAGAGGAGTTGATAGCAATCAATGCATGGCTAGAATTGTCTTTCTTGGAATTCAGATCTTCTGGCTTCTTCTTCTTTGCACCCTCGGGGATGTGATCTCCAAGGTTATTTTGCTGAATTATCTAAGACATCATATCTATTTGTGTTTGCATGCATGTGGATTCTGAATTGAATCCTTTGTGACAGTATGTTCATTTCTCTCCTTTTCTTCCATTTTCTCCTTTGGATCCGGAGGCATCGGTGAAGGGTTTTGTGTACCCTTCCTTCTTCGTATGTGCATGAGATTTATTCTTATCTTTAGATTTAGATTTCTGATATTTGTGGCGGCCATCATGCATAGTAAGTGCAAGCACCCTTGGGCCTTTGATTGTGCCCATGTTGATGAGCTTGGTTTTCTCTTGTGTCAGGGACTCGATGAAGTCCTCAAGAGAAGGCATCTTCCATGTGGCTCCAGAGGTGAATCTCAAAATATGGAATGTAGATACGAATACTGGGAATTTAGGACCAATCTTGGAGAGAATGGTGAGAACCATTTGTTTCTCCTCCTTCGATTTATCAACCCTTCAAACTTTGAGTTGCGACAGTAAATTCTTGAATTTTGTAAAGAAATCTTGGATATTCTAGAAGCTTTTTGGATCCAATGTGAGCAGCTCCACCTCTAGCATGTGTCCCCTCATCTCATCCTATTTTCCAAATATCCTTTCCAATATGGTCCAATCTTCATTGGGAGTCTTACAGGAAGATATATGAAAAAGGAGATCGGGAGAAATAAGACTGCAAATTGTTCTGAGTGCCTCATCCATGCGACTTAAGTACTTGGATTTTTCTATGGATGATGTCAGTTCTGTATATGTATTCATGGTTAACCTATACAACCCTCTGGATTGGAGATGTATGGCTATTTTCTCCTTCCATGCAAAATATTTGTAAGGTGTAAGAATGGATTCTTTTTAGAATTCCATCTTTCCATTGTCTTCAATCTTTTGTACCTGCAAAAACATTTGGTGTAGCTTTTTCTTAGCAATCCGTCGGCTCTGATACCATTTAAATGTGTTGAACCTACATAGAATAAATCTAGCTAAACAATAATACACACATTTGCAGAGATAATTGGAAAAGGAAGAAGAAGGAGAGAAAGAATGGAAGAATTCCCATTAACCGCTATGAATAATGAATAATTTACACATGATATACTCTGTATAAATCAATGAGTTCGACTTGAGGTGAACCAAGTCCCCATAGTGGTGTTATAGAGTGATATGGACACACACTAGCAGTTACGGGAGTGAACTGCCACCTATTCTAGTCTCTCAGGCAGTTACGGGAGTGAATTGCCACCTAGTTGAGTTAACTAGTCAACTAGTCTTCAGTTAACTGACTGAACAAAGAGTAGTGAGGAGTTAACTTAGGGAATCAAGGATAATGTGCCACTTTGGTGATGATACCATGGCAATGTCGAATTATCATGGTGATGATCCCAATGCAACATCTAAACTCAAATCAATTAGTCAAACTGAAGTGTCAACTGAAAGAGAATATTCTCCAGGTGGAATATTCTCTCATAAAATATAGGAGACTGGATAATGACTAATTATGACTAATAAACAAATAAAAACCTTAGGAAAAATAAATCATAGGTGTGTGTGAAGTAACTCCAACATTTTTTGTGTACTTTGTAAGTTTACGAACCTCGGATTGACAAATTAGATAGTTGGGCAAGTACTACAATGAAATTAATACAACATTAGTTCAGCCCAATGTAATGAATGTCTTTCCCTTGTTACGATTGTTGTTCCCTTTACAGGAAGTGTCATTCATTTGAATAGAAAAACTGTCGTTCCCTTTATGATTGATGTCCCTTTACAGGTGTTTCATCTCTGGAGGATGAGGTATTGAAAACAGAAGGTAAGAACCTATGTAGGAAACAAGTAAAATGCTTGTACCAGCGCCTACCTTCAGCTGATGCATAGAGGTTGATTTTAGGACATCTTTAGAGCCCAACATTTTGGCTTCGTTGTCGAGGAAGAACGATGGATTGAGGTATCAGTTTCTTTTTCATTTCAAATCATGCAAGTGTGATCTATATGTGTTGGTAAGGGGTCATATAAGCTACTTGAGTGGATACTCCTCATGTTCTCCCTGCCAACTAGGTAAGTGTGAATTTCAATTTCTGCAAAGAGTGTGTCAATTTCCACAAGAGTAATTTAAATTCCTACAAATTTCAATTTATGCAAGTGTGATATACATGTGTTGGTAAGAGGGTCATAGAAGATCCTGAGAGGAGACTCCTCAATGTCCCTACCAACTATCAAGAGCATTTAATTTTGGCAACCGTGAAGAGTAATTGTTTTATGTTTTAGCAAGAGTGTTTTTATTTAAGTTTTTCATTTTGATTTGTGTGCTGTAAGAATCCTTTTTAAACATGGTTTAACAATGAATTTCATCTTGGAACTAATCACTCAGATCCTGGAAGATGTCGGGATTTCCTCTTCCCTGGAAGAGGAGATATTGAAAAGGATCAAAGATTCAAATACTCCTCCAGAAACAATTGAAGATCCAACATCTGAAGACTCTTATGCATCTGATGATAAGCAATTGATCGAACAGGATATCGAGGAAGATGAAGAGGAGTTACAACATGATATGACTAAGGAACATCATGCCTATGAAACCCTTATTGAGAAATGGTTCCAAGTAAGTACTTGATTAGATAAATTTATTTTTTGTTTTTATTCAGTTAAATCACAGTCACAACAATTCAATTTGTTCATTTTTGTATATTTCTATTTTTCATGTGTAAAAATGAAAATGAACATAGTTTTACTATTGTTATGTGAATGGCTCCACTGGAAGTTTAATTACACGTAACTAATTTTTAATTATAATTAGCATAGAGTAGGTAGGATTTCATTTTCAAGTTTTTTATTTTTTAGTAAGTATGCTCTCCTCCACGCTTTGTGCGATCGCGAGGATCATAAAGTAGGATGACTGATTGATTTCAAGAAGATTAATTGATTGATGATGAAAAAAAAAAATTCCTAATCTATTTATCCGTCTATGATTTGCTTCCATTTTCTCACAAATTTTTAATAAGTTTGCAAAATCAAATTTTATTTTTTAATAGAAGAGTAAATACATAAATAAAAATTTATGCATGCTTTTGTCTACAAATCAAAACAATGAAACAGTAAGTACATTAGAAAAAAAATAATAAATGAATAAGAAGATAAGAGGATCAGAACTAATCAACTCTCAGGAAACAACCCTCCCAAGGTCCAATCTCATTTTTAACTTTCAGCCTAGTTTGTTTTTGGTTTGATTCACTGCATGATTAACTGACTCTACCTTTGTGCCTAGTATTTACTTTGACGTTGCTTTATGGATGGGGTAAACTGTCTTTTGTCACTAGATTTGGCATCGAGTGGAAGGATGCTAGTGGATCCGCTTCGGGCACTGGAACTTGAACTGGTTCTACCTCTGGATATTATTACTCGAGTTATTTATTCTAAGATGATCTCATGCCATGTCGTAATCAAAGCATGCCAATGTTACACAATCAAAGCACATCAGGATCCCATTCTATGCCCAGATCGAACGCTCATAGATACCTCACTCGACGTCATGATTGAAGAGCATAGAAGCTTCACTCAATCGCAAGTGTACGAGAGAAGTAGTTTGTTGCAAGTATACGATAAAGTGTCTTCATGGGAAGTCAACTAGCTCTGGTCCAATAGAGTCAAAAGTCAATTCTTCTACTCAATATTTTACGAGTGAATCTAGAACCCAACAAGGTGATGGTCAGGATGCCACTGGATATGAATATAGATCTGGAACTAGAAAAGATGTTGGGAGATATGGTACTTTAACTCCTTACTCTGGCTATCAATCTACATTTGGATGTACATGCACTGATGAAAAATCAAGTGATGGCATGAAATGATGCCTATGATACGCAATGTTTGGGTTGGGTTTGATGGTTGTTGGAATTTCTTGGACTAGAATGTTCATGTCTAGTGATTGGTACGCAAATAGAATGGCAGATATGGGCGGGATAAAGGTGCATGCTTCAAAAGGATTTGTTGGAATAACTAGCTAAAGGAATAGGCGAGTAAGTTCATGTTGAGAAGGAGAGACGAGCTAAGAGGATACATTTTTTTTGATATCCCAGATTATCAGCATACCCCGTGAAATCTGTTTTTAGATTCATATTTATCTCCTCATATATTTGATATGGGATCCACTTGTATGTTCAACTACATTCAGAGATTTTTCTACTGTAGGTTGCAAGACTAAATCTAATTTGATTTACAACAATCTTCTTTGATATTTAACGATGTATTAGCGATATTATTCCCAGACCGTCAGCCTCCACACTATATCTAAAATTAGGAAGTGATATCTTGTTTCTAACAAAACATGCGTTCTCAGCAAGGATCTCGATCAGAAATAGGGTTACGAGTTTTCCATGAGGGCACCAGTGTTATCAATGCCCAGTTGATTGGGACACGTCCGCTATGGATCTGGTATGGTCAATGAGCGAATTTCAAATATTTCTGAGTATGGGAGATTGAAGAGGTGATCGATATTTTCATACACTTGAGTGTCTGCATCCAGTGATCGATTTACAGAATGTTGAACAAGTATAGAGGGCGAGAAGAAATTTTTTACTTTTGTCCAGGAAATTACAAGATCCTCAATGCGACACACAGATAAATTGTTAGATTATGAGCTTGATTTCTTATGCAGATTAATTCTTTTATTTTCTTCAATACTTTGATTCCATCTTAATACACTTCAATAATTTCAAATCAAAATTGAATAGAAATAATTATGTAGATAAGTAAACATGCATATCAACAACACATATACCTTGGGGAAACCCTGTACAGGGAGAAAAACCCCAACAAAAAATATTCCTTTATTGCATTAATAATGTAAGATCTCTTACAAATATCCACCATGAATGTACTTCTCTCAAAGAGCTTGGAAAGATGACTCTGACCTGATGAGGTTTCAAGTCGGTCATATCGAGAATGATCGTTCTCGGATTACAAGTCTCTGCAGATCCCAAGGCAAATAACAGATCATTTCTCTGTGAAGGGAAGCTCTAGAGGACTTCCAAAGAAGAAATCGTCCAAGGGGTTTGTGACAAATTCTCCACCACAGAGTAGTTTTGGGTGGCCCTCGCGTTTGGATTATGAGAAGATTTATTGAACTCCCCTTTCGAGATGCATGTCATTGTTTCTCCCATCGTCCTCTCAATATAGAGAGGAAAAGGTGGGTTTGTGTCTTCTTTACCCTTTTTGGCAGATTCTGAGATTCTATAATCGTGTGCCCTAGTCGCTATATGAGTGTCACCTTTCATCATATAAATGTTCATGGTTGAGGGATTACTAGAAGATGAGGGGGGTCTCTGACTGCCCTCATTCATGCTCGAAGAGGCTTGAGTCATATTTTTCCTATGTGGAAATGGGTTTGATAGCATAACAGGTTTTTGTTGTGCTAATAACTTCTGGGCCTCAGCAAGTCGAGGGCACAGGTGAGTCGGGTGGTATTCCGTGAAAAGGTTACACGGATAATTTGACTTTCTCTTCTCTATGTTTTCCCCGTCAACATTGTTGTTAGGTTTATTATCCCCTTTACCCTTATTGTTTTGTTGTTTCTTCTTTCGGTCAGGTTGTCGGTTGGCCTTTGGGTTCATCGAATGCACACTTTATACGTATGACGTTTGAGAAGGGGGATTAGCCGAACCGGAGGTCTGGCTAGCCGCTTTCTGTTGTATCGACAATTGTTGCAATTGATTTGGAAGTTGATCAATAGAATTTCCTTGTGTTGAACCAACTATACCATCAGCATGTGGTCCAAAACAATTTCTGTCCTTGTCAAGGATGGACCATGGCACATCTGGAAAAATCTCATAGAGTAAGCCAGACTGAGAGTATATTACTTTGAGATGTTGTGCTGTCATTATTGCCTCCTCCTTTGAAAACACTCTTGAAGTTGCAACGTCTTTGGATAATTGTGGTACCAAATACTTCAGGAACCACTCCAGCAGGAAAACCGGTGGGACCTATACCTTGATCAATCTCTTCCAACATTTCCATTCTCAGATGTGATCTGAGATATGATCGGCCTTAGTCTGCTCGAAGTTATCCATCAATTTGGTGTCGGCATCATATCTCACGGGTAATTGGAAATGGTTCAGGAAAACCATTGCCAAATCACTAAAGTAAGAATATCTTAAATGGTCGAGCTTGATGTACTTTTTCACGAAACCCCCAATAAGAGTGCGTTGAAACATGCGGAATTGTATGGAGTCATCTTGTAGCGAGTTTGACGAGCACCATAGGTGAAAAGTTGTCACGTGATCACCTGGATCTTCGCCAAGATTGCCTTCGAATTTTGAAATATTCGAGGGCAACTTAGTTCACATGGGGAGACAACGCAGATCATGAAAAATTAGGTCATTAAGCAACCTTGACAAGTCTGGCAAGTGTAACGTTGCCAAAAATGCTACTTTGGGTTGGGTACTATGTACAGGAAAAAGGGGGCATGGAGTTTGACTCACACCAGGTTGCCAAGAAAAGTTGGGTTGTTGGCCAGGGTTCTGGTAAATACCATGGCCTTGACCAACATACAGAAACTTCATTTACTGGGATATCATCGGCTAATTCTTGTAATTCGACAATGAGGGTTGGGCAGGGATTTCTCCCTGCGTTTTGTTCCAAATATTCTAGAAGGGGTTGCCCCCAGCCAATCCAACGGGCATAGGTACTGAGCCTTTCTCGGGGTTCCATTGACCATGGATGGGATTTCCCCTAGTCGATATCCCTTGTGATGGAACTCATCCCTCCCAAGGATTCCAAAGTCCTTGTGAGGATAAAAATCATGTACTTGCCCCATTTGTAGGAATAGTACCATGCACAAGATTTTGTTGTCCAAAATCAGGGTTTCCCTCGATCGAGATGATAGCTGATGAAAAAGTGTTATTACCAAACACGCCAAACAAAGAGAATGGCATGGATCCCACAGGCGTGGTGTAAGAATAATTTCCTATATTTCCTACTCCATACAAGTTGTAGTTCGTGTTTGGCCCAACGGGTGGTTGGAAAGCACCGCTGAGCGAGGAGGATGGAGGAGGTATATGACCTCCACCATAAGGGATAGTGTTATAGGAGGCTGAGTTTCCCCCAATGGACCCTTGCAAGGGAACATTTGAGCTCGATTCCCCCAGACCCATGGTCTGTAGAGTGGAGTAGGTAAGGACGGAGTTTGTATCAAATTCAGGCATCCCATATGAAAATGGAGGGCCTGCCACACTATGTGTAAACGGAGCAGTGGTCGTCATCGTTGATGGTATCAGACCACTACCTGAGGTAGAGGGGGTCAAGACCATTGTGGTCCAGACTAGAGAAGGTGGGTTAGGAGGCGAAATACCCCCTATGGTGACAGTCGTTAAGGGAATGTGATGACTCCCTGATGAAGTAGTAGCATTTACTTCCATATCTTCTTGTAAGACTATTTGGCACTCGTAAGGTGTTACCCTTGGAGGGACAACTTGTACCAATATTAGCATCGACAAGTCAGTGATTGGAGGGTTGGTTGGCCCAAGAGCTTCCTCTCCAAGGTAAAAAATGGTAGGTTCCTTCGGATTCAAGTAATCTCCTCTCAGAGTAGGCTCGGGCACAACTTCATATGGCCTGATTTCTTCGTACGACCCTTGTTGGTCAAGTCTTCATCATAATGGTGGCGGTGGTGGCTCTAATGCAACCAGCGACAGGCCCTGAAGCCTTCGTAACTGTCAAAGCTCTTGATATTACACCTTGTGAAAATATCGATGAAATAGTAAGGCTTTAACTAACATTTAAAACCAAGAACACACTAGAAAATTTCCTACAAGATAAACCAAGAAAACCACTATCTAGTTGGAAGAACAGTTATGCCAGCAAACACTAGATCAACTTACCAGTGCACGTGAAACTCAAACATGGAAGCACCCTCTAGGTATATGCTACAAAGTGTTACCCGACGTCTTCCCTAGGTACCATGATATGCCCCTGCAGTCACCTATGTAAGTCCTTAGAATAAATGCAACTAAGTTTCCAGCTCGTAAATAGTCACCAGGCGAGTACAGTCGACAGTTGGGTGGACTACAATGAGAAGGATAAAAAGTATGAAACCTACCAAGGGTACCTAAAGCAAGTGGTCCGAAAGACAACTAAGTATCTCAAATGGATTCGAGGTCCATGAAGCTCTGTAGGAAAATGCAAGCAATAATATCCCATGACAGATCCTCAATATGTTTTCCCCACTACGTTTAGTCTGGATTTGGAGGGGTTATCTCCACTGTCTTTCCTCACGAAACCTCGTGTTTAGCCCCTATGTTAGAGGAGGGTCCCAGATAAATTTCATGTCACTAGAATTTTTCCCTCCTTATCTCTGACTTCAATGTTTTTTTATAAGCCTTGAAGAGTTTCCTCTCCAACCTAATTCAAGGCTCTAACCCTAAACTATATGATTGACCCTACAAACATAAAAGTCTAATTAATTTTAAATTAACATTCATTTTAAATGGCTTGTTTTAACTCAAAGGACATGGAAGTGAAACTATTGATGTGTATGAGAGATGAAAAGAGGAAGAATAAATGAAACTGGAAGCTAAATTACTTCTATTGAAAAATAAAGATTCACAACTAACTCTTTGTAACCAACTTTTTCATAACTAACTTTTTCAAGATCTTTAAAAAGAAGACCTAAAATGAAATTTCGCTTGACTACGATCTACTTAAGTTCTAATAAATCAGTAAATAACTTAAAAAAATATATTTTTCGTATCAAGTAAAATAACTAACTCCAACTACTTTACCAAACTAAGAAAAAAAAAAACTTTTTTTTTCAAAAATGCTTCAAACAAGAAAAACTTGAAATAAATATGTTTTCTCTTTTCTTTAAAGAAAATGAAAGGGGAAAAAGAAAATACAAGACAAGAACGAAACTAACCTTTGTCCCACTACGGATCGTAGGGAGTCACTAAAGAAACCAAACAGGCTGATCAAAAACTCAAAGACTCACCTAAAACCCTTTTAGAAGTAAACACAAGAAATCTTTCAAATATACAAGAAAACTGAGATCTAACCCAAGATATGACTGTAAAAATAGAGACATTGAAATCTATCAAGAAACCCTAAGAAGTAAAACCTCAATCAGGAAAGAGGATGGCTGCCTCTTTTTCAAAAACAAATTCTTGAACCAGCTACACTACTGTTGTTTCAGTAGCCTGCGTGTGTACGCAGGTTGTTTACTAGACAGGGCATGTATGTACGTGGGCTAACCCACTGTAGGGCTTGTACACCTCTGTAATTTCTCAAAAAATAAATAAAATAGATAGAATGACAGGGTAGGGAGAACTGGTATGGCACCAATAGGTAACCAAAATCCCTTAAAAGACTTAGCAGACTCAAATTAGAAACTCAAAAGGTACAAGAAAACCAATCAAATACCCAAAAACAAATCCCCTAAAACCCTAGAGTCTTCCCCTATGGTCGCCAGTTTTTCTAGCGGGAAAACCCCCCTATGGCTACACCGAGTTTTACAATGTAGGTATATCAATAACCATTTAAAAGTCTCCTACTTCTCTAACTACCCCAAAGATATCCTAGACTCATACACAAAAACAAAAATGAGAAGGATCGGGTAACTGTACCTCTACTCTATGTCCGGTGATGATCCTCTCATGCTTTAAATCTTCATTGACTGCACGCCTCCTCCCAAGGTTGGCTTGCATTCAAAGATAGATAAACATAAAACTACAAACATGCAATTCATATATAAATCACGGTTAGACGTTAGAATATTAAAACATAAATCATTAGAAACATTCAACATGCCATAATTTGGGATAGGAAAAATACTTATTTTATTGATAATATAATGATCACTTACAACCAAAGTCGTCTTGTAACACCTCAGGTTTCGAACCCCCATTTTAAATAATGTATTGTTACAATGCTAAGAGCCCTGAGTTCCCAAACAATTATTAAAGGGCCAGTATGCCCAAGAAATGTAATGTTTTGATCATTATTAATAATAAACACATCATTGGTTGCTAGACGGATAAGGACTAGAGTTATAGGGGGCCATGATTCCACAAGAAAGTGGGATTGAGGGGATACATGTTTATTCCTACGTTAATTACCCTTTTTCCTAAGGGAGGGGATCAGTTACGTGAGCTTCTTGGGGAAGGCCAAGAGGTTCTTGATTCCCCATGAAGTTACTTAAACCCACGTTTGGTATGATGGGGGGGTTCTACTGATGGCTTGTTCGTTGTTTTCATGTACATTCACACCATTATTTCCCTCATGCACTTACCCATCCATTGATCCATCCTCATCTACGTCTTGGATGGGAAAAGGGAAAGGAACTTATGAGAATTAGCCACAGGATAGTTGGCTGTAATAGTCATTGGTGCAATCCATCCATGACCTGGGGCCTACATGTCTGATATGCGTCGAGTTGTGCCCTGTTTTTCTCACAAATGTGAGTCTTGAGAGTTATAGCATTGAGATTCTGGACCATTTGTGCCGGAGGCCCTAGATAAAGGAGAAATGTTAGAACATGATACATGTGTTCATTTAACTATAGAAAATATCACTATTGTCACCCAACCATAGGCCGAAGCCACCCTCCAAGCACCTTAACCTTGACAGAGAATCATTCCAGAATAAAACCCTAGGCTATATAGACAAACAAAGGTGGTGCACCTTTCTCCAAGGATAGCGCACCAAAAACGAGCTGATTAGAGAGTCCAAACCACAACCAAGAGATAATCCAAGCCAAAACCAAAATCTTCTAGTTGCAGTAGCTGCAACAACATCTCTCCTCCAAACTTGTGCACAACTGGACAACTGCAGTGTGCACAAGTGTTGCTTCTGCAGTTGTGATAATGTCTGCTAGAATGAAGACTGGCCTCCTGTATTTATACTAAATATGGCAGATTGTCTGGGCCGACTTCAAATTCTAGGTACTAATTCTTTAGTATATATTATTTCCTTTAGCTGACTTCTTCTATTGGAGGCTAATAACCTAATACAAGTCATTCTCTTGAGTTGACTTGTCTTCTAGGGTTATTAACCAATCAATTATGGTTTCTTCTTTCTTCCCAAAATATTCTATTCTCGTCGGGTTTACACATGGAGGTAAATACCTCCCCCAACTACTATAATATCAACACTCCCTCCTAGATAGGGAGGTATTGAAGGTAATGGTATTGATCACAAACATACCATTCACTCGGTAGCATCAACATAATCGTATAGACTATCTCATGATTAGATCATGAGCACCATAATCACTATCAATGTCATAAACTACATCATCTCTCAAAACCATACTCCATATGAGTAATCAGACATGATTTTGGATAAGTCACTCACTCCATATAGTGACACAAGAACCATTCTTCTAATCCGGACATATGTCTTAGAAGAGTAAATGTCCTAGACCATTTTATGTCTAGGAAATCTATATCCATTGATCATCCATCTAGCTGATAATCATTTCCATCAATGTTGATAGTATTCAAGGAAATCAGAACAATATCATTCAATAGAACACAATTGTGTCTATCCATAGTAGTACTCAACTACAATCCAGTGGTACACTACCACACCATGTAGCACACAAATACTTGATCAGTGATGTATAGTCACAATCAATGGAACACAATTGACTATAGTAGCATACATCTACTGTCTAGAGACATACAATCTCCATAACAATCATCTGGGCCATTCTTCCACTCACGTCTGTGATATCTGGAAGAGCATCTTCCCTTAGAATGTTAAACATTAATGATGAGCTATCTGGACTATTCTTATTAAGAAAGGAAGAATAATTGTCCTGATTTCTGAGCCTAGACCATTCCCTATCCTGGACCATTCCTCCGACACTAAACAAAGTGAAACCTGGAGAGAATGAGTTTTCCCTAGGGAATGTTTGTCCCTAATTGTTGAACCTGGACCATCCACCTATCTGGGCCATTCCTCCAGCACTAAACAAAGTGAAACCCTGAGAGAATGAATCTGTCCTAGGGAATGACTATCTGGACCATTTCCTAAGGAAATGATTGTCCTACACTAACCTCCAAAATGGACCATTCTTCGAAACTGTCCACAACTGTGAGCTTTGAAATAATGATTGTCCGATGAGGTGGACCAGACTTCTTGACCACTACTAAGAGTGACCGTCAAGAAGAGAGACTATCCTAGACCATTTCCCATGTTAACCACAATGGGAAATTGTTGTCTATGGTACATCAGCAATCCATCGAAGCATTTTCATTACGAAAATAACTGTTCAATCTGGACCATTTTTCGAACTAGAAAATGCATGTCCGTCAAAAATCTCAAACCACTTTTTGAACTGGAAAGGAACTGTTCATCCTAGACCATTTTTCGAACTGAAAAATGATTGTCCATAAATCAATAACACATCAGTGCTCCCTCCCAACCTAGGAGTCATCTCTTCCTTTTTCAATAATGAAGTCATATCCATGAGCTCCATCTTGAGTACGCAAACTCTTTCATCATGGACAAAGGCTTTACCAAAATGTTTGTTTATCTGCTCATCTATGGAGATATATATATTGGAGAACCACTTTCTCTTTTCTGGACTTCATCGCGGAGAATGTAGCTTCAGTCTTTCTGGAACACTAGTTTTTCTCTGAAGGCTTCATATAGCTTTGATCAATAAAGTATATCATTGTTGGATTCATCTTTGTTTCCTGCTAGCTCATAACATCGTGTCAAGGGTCAAACTGGAACATATCCAAGTGGTACTTCTTCTGCCATCATGAGATTTTGTCATGGATTAGCAATCCATCATCCTGAGCTTCTGAGTAACCATTCTGATACAATATCTATGTTATAGAGAGTCTTCACCATGCTTTTGTTGTGTATTGGAGGTTCTTCACCAAGTTGTCTTCTTCCATCTACATACAAGGGTCTCTTTTTGGTATACCTCAAAGACTTGAGGTTTCTCTACATGCGCTCTTTGTTCAATTATTCTGGAGAACAGTCTATGCATTCATCTGATGTCAATTCGAACCCATTGATATTGTGGATGATATAATGGCTCATGTAGAGGTACATTTGGTTTACTAGAATAAGCAATCATCATAGTCTTCTCCCTCCACCTGGGAAAACCCCTAGTTATGGATCTCGCAATTCTTACATTCATAAGTATTCCATACACTATTCTTCATCAGTTCCTCTGCTTGATTGCTTTTAGTGAGTTTAGATTAGGTTGGTAGTCTTGTGATTCTCGATACAATGACTGGTTGTTCTGGCTCTTCTTTCTTTCTTGGAATCTTCATGTTCTTCTTCATGTTTCTTTTTAGCTCTTGGGTCCATGGAGTTTTCTATAGATTCCATGCCCTGAAGATTCCAACTTCTTCCTTTCAGCATAGGATGTGGGTGGAAATCGGGGATACTTTAAGGCTTATTTTCGAAGAAGACTTCTTATAAATTCATACTGAACACGTACTGCCTTTTCATGATTGTTACCATGGATACATACTTCATCATTTTCAATAGATCGTAGTATTAGCTCCCTCCTAATCCTTGCTTCATGTATGAATGCATGCTCTTCTTTTGTAATATATAATCAGCTCCCTCCATCTAACAGAGTCCACGCTTCCATATGCATCCTTATTGCAAAGTGTCACAAACCTTTTTCCAATTTCCTCTTGATAGTTGACTTCTTTCTATCTTTACTTCTTCTAGGATTCTTCGAGATTGATTCTGATTTCGGCTTATCTTGCATTTGTTACTTATGTAATATCTTCCACATGAATTGTTACCAGGGGTTGTTGATGTGCTTCATCTTTTCATGTGTATTGCCTGACTTGTAGTCATTGTGATAGCAAGTCCTAATTTTTTTGATCTTCCATAGGTGTAGTTTCTTTTGAACATCTTATCTTCTAAGAGATAGATATGCAAGATATGTACAGAAACTATGTAAACATGGTATGTACAAGAACGGTGAGGAGTAATGTTACCTTGTCTTAGAAGAATAATTTTGTTTTATCATGCTTAGTATTCTTTGAAGATTCCTTTTCTTCGACAACTGATGCTTCATGTGTCTCATTCCTTTTCTTTAGCTTGGGACAATGATTCTTGTAGTGACCATATTTTCGATAGTTAAAGCATTGTATTTCTAAGATATCTTTATCTTGATTTGGCTTCCTCCTTGAGCCAAACTTCCTTTTGTTCCTCAAATCCTTGAACCTTGCTATGAAGGCTTGATCATCGTATTTCTTTTGAGGTTTCTCTTTTGCACTAATTATTGATTCTTCTTGTTCACAGCAAGTCCAAAGTTATTCAAATGTAGGATACTCCTTCCTTGTGTTCATGCTTGCAGAAAATGCATCCCATGTCTTGGGAAGACCGATGAGTACTATATTTACTAGTTCCTTCTCTGAGATGATTTCTTCAATAGCTTGTAGTTGATCTCTTAATTGAGAGATCCTCACAAAGTATGATGCTATGTTGTCATCATCATTCATCTTCATGTCACGGAGCTCATTATTCAGACTCATTACTTGTCCAATGTTTCTGACTGAGAAAAGGTTTGTTAGGGAATTGTACATCTTCTTATATGAATCAAGATGGGAGATGTAGGGTATCAAGTGGTATTTTATATAATCCACTATGATACTCATGGAATTGATGTCATTTTCTTTGAACTTCTCCATAACTACAACGTTATGCAGTTCCTTCTCTTTTCCTTCTTTAAAATCTGGTTCTACGATCTTTCCTTTCACGATATCCAACACTTTATTCTTGGCGAGGATGAGGTCAATCCTTGTCTTCCATGCTCTGAATTTAGAAGCCCCATCTAACTTGTTTTCTGAATTCATAGAGTAAGTCATGGCCACTTTGACTTGGTCAACCCTAGATTTGACCAAAAACTCAAACTTGACGTCTTGGCTTGCTGAGAGTACCAGGAGGTGCACTAGGCTAGAGTGCACTAGTATATCTAGAAATTAGGTCAATCCATTCACTTAAGGTGCCTCAACGAGAGGTTTAGGGTTTCTGTAATTGCAACCTACTAATAACCCTAGTGGCAGTGCTTTAGTAATTGCTCCTGATAGAAACCCTAGCGACCGTTCTTCAATGAGATTAGAATCCTTATGGCTATGATCCCTTCCAGTGGTTAGACTAAATGAAGGAGATGTGGGCCCATAACCTATTATAATATGATGGATGTACTCATTTAACCATAGACAATATCACTATTTTCACCCAACCATAGGCTGAAGCCACCCTCTGAGCACCTTAACATTGATAGAGGATCATTCCAGAAGAAAACCCTAGGCTAGATAGCCAAACAAAGGTGGTGCACCTTTCTCCAAGGATAGCACAGAAAACACAAGCTGATCAGAGAGTCCAAACCACAACCAAGAGATAGTCCAAGCCAAAACCACAATGTTCTAGTTGCAACAATTGCAACAACAACTCTTCTCCAAACTTGCGCACAAATGGCCAACTCCAGTGTGTACAAGTGTTGCTTCTGCAGTTGTGATAATACCTGCCAGAATGAAGACTAGCCTCCTGTATTTATACTAAATATGGTAGATTGTCTGGGAAAACTTCTCGTTCTGGGTACTAATTCTTTAGTATATATTATTTCCTTTAGCCAACTTCTTCTCTTGGAGGCTAAAAACCTAATACAAGTCATTCCCTTGAGCTGACTTATCTCCTAGGGTTATTAACCAATCAATTAGGGTTTCTTGTTTCTTCCTGGAATATTGTATTCTCGTCAGGTTTACATGTGGAGGTAAATACCTCCTACAACTACTATAATATCAACAAGAAGGATTGCCTGAGGGACTACATGGCAGAGAAAGGTGGAGGTCCATTCTCTCGAGTGGTATAGGTTGGGTAGAAAAGAGTTGGGTATTTGGATTGTTGTGGGTGTTGGGAAACCTGTGAGATCTTGAGAGATGATTGGTTTGGGAACCCAAGCACACTCTGGAACCGTCCTCATGGATTCATAGCCCTGGCTCGAGGATGACACTTCTGTTGACATTTGGAGTAGTGGTGTATACGATTGGGTGAAACATTCTTGGTCTACAACCAGTTGGTGTCGCATTTTTATAAAGATAAGTGCTCTTTGTTGTGAAATTATTATCTGTGTATAAATGTATTCCGCTGTGTATTTTAATTATCATTTAAATAAATATTAGATTATGCATTCTTGTTGGATATTGTTGTGCATATCATTAAATATTTTCTTTTATGAATCCTTATATTTCAAGAAGGTATCGGTAAAAGAAAGAGGTCCAAGGGTGGGCTTGCAGGTATCATACCCCGGCCTATGGGTGGTGGATGTTACAAAATGGTATCAGAGCTTCTGGTTGAAACATCGGGCTGGTATGGGCTGGGTCTGTTGATCAAAGTCTCGTGGTCAAGATCAAACTCTAATCGTGAAGTTGAAAATATCAGGAGGAATGGCGTTGTAGAATCTACATAGGAGTTAGACCGTCAGAGATCCATTGTAAGGGTTTCGAACGATCGTGACCATACCCCCTTCGAATTAAGGAGTGATTTCCACTATAGGATCAATAGAGATTAGGGATTGTTAGATCAGAGGACAAGTGAACATGGATCGTCCGATGAAAAGGAAGAAAGGGTTAAGATCGCAATCGTCGGATCCCATTGGAGAGGGAGATCAATGGCCAGCAGGCATTGTGGGGAACCAAGCTGCATGGGAGTTAATTCCTCAAGTAGGTCCTGCAATCCAAAACACAGTTTCACCGAGGGGTTTACATGTTGGCGTAAGGAGAATTGTGGGGTGAAAAGCTGGTTACTCCAAATCACCAATGCACGCCCTTGAAAATTGAAAGGCGTGTAGTGAAGTGACTTGCTGGTGCTCGATAGACGAACCTTTGAAGAGCAGAAGTAGTCGAGGACCGTTGATTTGTAGGAGAGCCATGCGTCACTAGATACAGGTCTTCAGATGAAATCTAGTGGGGCCAAACAAGTTTTGAAGTTTGAGATTTCTGAAACCCGAAGACCCGAAAGGATCTCAGTCGTCGATTTGTCGAGATCCAAGCATCACCGGATCCAGGGCTTCGGATAAAATCTAGTGGGGCCAGACAAGTTTTGAAGTTTGAGATTTCTGAAACCTGAAGACCCGAAAGGATCTCAGCCGTGGATCTTCCAAGAGCCATGCATCACTAGATTCAGGGATTTGGATAAAAGCCAGTGAGGCCAGAAAAGTTTTGAAGTTTGAGATTTCTAAAGTCTGAAGACCCAAAGTAATCCTCAATCGTGATATTCAAGAGGAAACATGGTGTAGATATGTGGACTCTGGGTGAAGACCTGAAGTGAATCTTATTCGTCCAATCCAGGAGGACGCATGGCAACAAATTAGCTAGTTCGGGAAATCAGAGTTTGGGAGAATTGGAAGTGTGATAGTATGAAAACTCCCGAAGTCTCGAACACCGAAGAGTTGAAGTGATTGGGAAAAATTGTTGGACAACTGAGAGGGGGGGAGTTGAATCAGTTGACACCATTCTTAAACAATTATACTTATTTTAAACTCTTTACAGATCATTCAATGACAATCACAATAATGCAGGAAGGTAGTGTTAATATTATGGTAGTTGCAGGAGGTATTTACCTCCACGTGTGAACCTGACGAGAATAGAAGACTCTAGAAAGAAAGAGAAAACCCTAATGAGTTGGCTAATAACCCTAGAAGTCTTGTCGGCTCAAGAAGATAATTAATATTAGGTTATTAGCCTCCAAGAGAAGAAGTCGGCCAAAAATAATAATAATATAATGAACAAACACATATCCAGAAGGAGAAGTCAGCCCTAGCAAATCTGGAAGAACCAGTATAAATACAGGGTGTCGGTTCTCATTTGATAGCATCTCAAAATTGCAGATAGCAAGTGGTGCACACTGTAGTTCCCAGTTTGGTGTGCACGTGTGGAGGAGAGTTGCAGGTGCAACTGCTACAACTAGTAGTTTCAGTGTTGGCTTTGACTATCTCTTGGCTAGGGTTTGGACTATCTGATTAGTTATTGTTGGTGTGCTATCCTTGGAGGAATATGTGCTACACCTTGTTTGGCTATCTAGCCTAGGGTTTGCTTCCGGAGTAATTCTCAGTCAAGGTTAAGGCGCTTGGAGGGTGGCTTCAGCCTATGGTTGGGTGACGAGGGTATCGTCAATGGTACAATGAGCACACCATCTTCTATATTCTAACAGTTTATGGGCCCACACCTCCTTCATTCAGTCTAAACGCTAGAAGGAAACATAGCCGCTAGGATATTGAGCTCGTTGAGGAACTGTTGCAAGGTTTCTAGCAGAAGCATCTTCCAAGACACTGCAGCTAGGGTTACTAGCAGGTGTAGTTGCAGAAACCCTAAACCTCTTGTTGAGGCACCTTAAGTGAAGGGATTGACCTAATCTCCAGATAGATCAATGTTCCCTAGCCTAACGCATCTCCTGGTAATCTCAGAAAGCCAAGACGTGAAGTTTGAATTTCTGGTCAAATCTAGGGTTTGACCAAGTCAAGCAAGCCATGATTAACTCTATGAAGTCTGAGAACAAGTTATATGGAGCCTCTATGTCACATACCCACTACCATAATCGAATTTTTTTTGTTGATTTCTGCAGAATCCCAACCCCCGAATTACCTACGGAGGTCTAGCGCAAGCTAGCTCTTTCTCTCTCAGGTGATCGCGGGTCGTGATCACAGGTCAAATAATCAGGGCGCCTCTTTGTATTTCGCGCCTCGGTGCTATAGGAATGTCAAATCGTTCTATATTGCAACCGCTGAACCCTAACAGGGCTAGTGACTAGACAATAGGGATGAATCCCTACAGGGTTAGCAACCAGCCAATGAGAACAGGCCCCGTTGCACGGTTAAGTGGAGTACATGGGGCAGAGGGGGAAATGCGACACGGTAGTCGACAAGACAGGAGGGGGCCCCACTTCACACGCCACACTATTCTGGACCCCCCCCCCCATTAAAGGTGGAATGGAAAGGGGGGTCTGGAATTCACCTAAGCACCGTTGATCAAGGTGAATTAATCTCAACCGTTCGAGAGTTGCACGTCCGATTTCGGACCCCCCCCCACCACCGTTAAAGGAAGAACGGAAAGGGGGCTCCAGAATGAACCCTTAGTCGTAGATCTGAGCGGGAGGACTTTGGCCATTCATATCTGATCGCCACTTACCCTGAGGTGTATTTCAGCCCCAGCTTAAAGTTGACATCTCTTCCTCTCATCTAACGGTCGTTACAGACCCTGAGATCCTCTGAAAGAATCTCGTCCATTCATCGGGATTTATCATCACGAGAGTCCGAACTCTCGATCACGGGACTCCCGAATTCTTGATCCCTGGTTTCCCAATGCAGTTAATCTCTCGACACGTAACCTCCGTAAATCGGACGGTCCAGATCCATCCTTGGATTTCCACCATGGAAAGTCCCGATCTCTCGTCACCAGGACTCCCGATCCCACGATTCCCGATTTCCCAAAATGGGTAATCTCATGGCACATGGCCTCCTTAAATCGGACGACCCAATTCTATTTCAGGGTTTTCACCATGGAAAATCCTGAACTCTCGTCACCTGGACTCCCGAGTTCACGATTCCCGATTTCCCGAAATGGGTAATCTCATGACACGTGGCCTCCTTAAATCGGACGATTCAAATCTACCCTGGGGCTTTCACCCCTATCCACTGGGGTTTAACCCTCGGGTAACTCCTGGCAGATACAACGTCTGTCGGGTTTTCCAGCCGAGATCTGACCGCTCAGATTGGTTCCTACCCGTGCATTCTTCCACGACTCCCTGGACGTGGAAAAATCAACGGTCCAGATACTCCCATTGACCTTGGACATTTACGGTCCCGATTTCTTCGCTGCCCACGAAGACACAAAAAACAAAGGGGTAAGGCATTTAACACTCTACTTAATCCTACCAATCTAACGATCATGTGTGACCACAGGTTTCCCGATGGAATCTCATCCATCGATCAATACCTATCAGGGTTAAGGCACTTAACACTCCATCTTCTTCTTCCGATCTGATGGTCGTGAGTGACCCTAGATCTCTCGACGGGATCTCGTCCATCGATTCGATACTTCGTCCTTATGATGCCATCTCGGGTTTTCAAGAGGATCGTTCCTCCTCGTCCAGGGTTACTAATGGCCTTTCTCCTTCCCATTATCTTTACCGGTTCTTGATGGACTTTTTAAGAAGGGTATCTCTATGGGGAGGTTTACCGAGGGTACTATCTAAGGTAGTTAAGGGTATCTCTCTCCCGAGAACCAGGCATGAAGTCTAAATTATATCAGCATGCATATAAATAACAATTTAAGAGAGCATAAGCCACACGTAGTCCTTCCATATAAACATGCAACTACCAGTATTGATCAAGATACCATACAGACATTCTTATAATGAAGTCATTCACGATTTCACAGCTTATGAGCATAAATGTTAGCATACATATATATATATATATATATATATATATATATATATATATATATATCAAGATGTCAGAGGAAAAACACTTATCAAAAATAACACCAGGGGTTATGCAACTGCTGAGAGGGGTACTCATTTCCACCCAACCGTAGGCTCAACGACTCCCAGTGGATTTACCACTAGCCACCCCCGAGTTGAGACCACGATGTTGTGAGATTGTGTCTCCCTTTACCAGTGACCAGGAGTGAAGGTTACTCTCCTTCCTCTCTGCTATCACTCACTCTGCATATTTCCAGAGTTCTCTTCATCCCCTCATGTCTGCCCCCAATCGCTTCTCCCCCACGCCTTATTCTCTTGCGAGGTTGCGTGTGGCACGATTTCCCTTGCGCTGGTTAGGCCTGACGGCTCTATGGATGGGTGGTTCACCTCCCCATCCCTCATTAATTCCTGAGGAGCCATTCACCTACCAGCCTGCGAGGCATTTAATTCGGGGCCAGCGAGCCTCTTTCGGTTCTCTGGGCCAGTGAAGTCCAAATACGGTATTAATTCTCGGTGGAAGTTAACGCCACATTTCTAGGTGCCTTCCACCGCCATGGTGGTCTCTTTTTCAGCACATCCCCTCTCAGCAGTCCTGCAGTAGAAATTCATAATGTTATTCACATTCATTAACCTTTTCCACAAGGTCCATTTACATCACCTATTCACATTTATGAGTTTGCCATAGTTCTGGTCAGTCCAGTTATTTTACAAACTGGGGGAAACAGGGTGTTACAATTCCCTCCCTCTTAAAGGAACATCGTCCTTGATGTTATTATCTTTTAACATGAATTGTATGTATAGAAGTAAACAAAATCGGATATGCATGTCTCATGGCATCCTCCATTTCCCATGTAGCCTCATCTGGGCCAAAATGTCTCCAATGCACCTTTACCTATGCAATGGTTCAATT
>ML778788.1:264070-292789 GCA_009831015.1 Picea engelmannii
CAACACTCCTGGTGCGATCTCTATCGAGAAGTCAATGTCTCTTCTCGAAGGTAGACCAAGTACCTCTTCCGGAAACACATCTCTATATTCTCTTAGGATAGGGTGATCATCAGGGCTTGGTTTATCACCCTCGATTGTTTTCAACACCTATATTGCATATAGCGGACATCCTTTTCGGCAATACTTTCTCATTTGCAGTGTTGATATTTGCCTCACCGAGACCAGTTTTCGGATCCCTTGGAGGGTTATAATTTTTCCTTCTTGGCTCACACATTCTAAGGTTTTATGGTAACAGTCCAGTTTGGCTTTATGGATGGCTAGCCAGTCCATGCCAATCAACAGATCGTATGATCCCAGGGGTAATATGTTAAGGGTTTCTTGGGTGGGGAATTCACCCAACATAAATTGGCAGGCTTGTATGGCCTCTACTACCCTTCTTTTGGTGCCAGTGGCTAACTGTACCAACCATGGCTTGGTTTTCTTTCATGGCTGTAACTTACACCTTTCAACAGTTCTAGGGGCTATATAACTCAAATTTGAACCAGGGTCAATCAAAACAGACACTAGATGGTTGAAAATCATACCTTCTATTTCCACCATTGAAGCTTGGTGGTCATCTTGGTTATTATCCAAGGCTGCATAAATCTGTAGCACACGCCTTGCCACATCATTGACTGTGGTAGCTTCCTGAATGTTATAAACTTTTCAACTGCTCTGTTGTCGGTGTGGACAGTCTCTCAGGAGATGCTCTTCTCCGCAACCCCAGCATTTTAGAGGTTCTCTCTTTGGGTTATCAGTCTTCACTGGCATAGGTCCAGGAGTTTTATTTCCGCCCGATGAGGGAAAGTTCTGTTGGAGTACACTTCAAGTTGGAAAGCTCATTCTGGGGTTCTTCTGGTAGTTCTTAAATCCTGAGGATTTGATCCCCTTTTTCTGAAATCTCGAACCACTCTTATGTTTCCAGTCTCCACGAGACTCTGCCCAATGTCCATATTGTTCATGACAATATGTTGCCTTTCGAATAGTGTCTTCTAGGGTCTTTGGTTCGTCAAATTCAATTCGGTTCTGGTATTCCTTGGGTAGCCCACTGATGAATCGTTGCACCTTCGCATTCTCTGCTTTGATGTAGGGTACATATCTCAATAAGTCGAGGAATTTGTTGACATATTCCTCTATAGTGAGTTGCCCCAATTTGAGTTCATAAAACTCTTTAGCCTTCTTATCGAAGTATTTTTCCGACAAATACTTCTTCTGGAAGTACTTCTCAAACTGTTTCCAGGACAAGTCCTCCTCGCGGACCCCTTTCATATTCTTAAGATCTTCCCACCAGATGGAATCTTTTCCATTCAGATTGAAAGTGGCCACTCGGGCGTTCAAATTCTTTGAAAAATCATGGACTCGGAAATATTTCTTCAGTCCAAGTAGTCAGGCCTCGACTTCCTCTCCCTTCTTTATCTCACCGTTGAAGGAGGGAGGTTTGGCCTTTATGAATTCCTCAAATTTATGACCCTTGGAAGTCTTTTGCTTCTTCTGTTTTCTTTGAGAATAGGAATTGGTCCTGCTGCTGGAAGAGCCTTCTGAATCGCCAGCTTCCTTCTCAGAGGAATCATCGGACACTGGTCCTTTACCTCTGGGGTGGACCTTTCTTGAGGTTCTCCTCTCAGTATGGCCACTGATACGACCATGTTTATGCATCTCGGGTTCATGCTGCATTTGTTTCTCTAGCTCGGATAAGCTCTGCAGTAAAACTGCATTAATTTTAGTTTGATTTTCTTGTTCTTTCATCATCCTTTCATTGTCGGCCTTGCATCTTTGCAATTCAACCATGAGACTCCTCACAGTCTCAGCTAGATCTGGAGGGGTTCATATTTCTCTTCTTTCATCAGACTCTTCGTCTATATTGTGGGAGCCTTCTCCCACCTCTTGGTGAGTCACCATTCTCTACATCTGTAAATTCCCGTGGCTGATTGTCCGCTTGGGTGAAAATACAAACGTTGGTTATTAGTCAAGAGTTAGATACATTTTATAACTTGCGCATAAATTTATAACTTTTTCACATGCATACACAGTCGAGTTCTCATTTCCAAGTTTTAATCCAGGACAAGAGAGTTAAGTTAGGGGTTACTCCTCGTAGGAGTGATTCGTACGGAGCTTATGCGCAGCTCGTTCATGATCCCAATCAGGCCGAGTTTTGTAACCATGCTCTGATACCACTTTGTCACATACCCACTACCATAATCGAATTTTTTTTCGTTGATTTATGCACAATCCCAACCCCTGAATTACCTATAGAGGTCTAGAGCAAGCTAGCTCTTTCTCTCTCAGGTGATCGCGGGCCATGATCATAGGTAAAATAATCAGGGTGCCTCTTTGTATTTTGCACCTTGGCGCTACAGGAATGTCGAATCCTTCTATATTTCAACCACCGAACCCCGACAGGGATAGTGACTGGCCAATAGGGATGAATCCCTATAGGGTTAGCAACCAGCCAATGAGAACAAGCCCCATCGCATGGTTAAGTAGAGTACAGGGGGAAGAGGGGGAAATGAAACACGGTAGTCGATAGGACAGGAGGGGGCCCCACTTCACACACCACACTATTCTGGACCCCCCCCCCATTAAAGGCAGAATGGCAAGGGGGGTTCGGAATTCACCTGAGCACCGTTGATCAAGGTGAATTAATCTCAACCGTTCGAGAGTTGCACGTCCGATTCCAGACCCCCTCCCACCATTAAAGGCAGAACGGCAAGGGGGCTCTGGAATGAAGCCTCAGTCGTAGATCTAAGCGGATGGAATTTAGTCGTTCAGATCTGCTCGCCACTTACCCTAAGGCGTATTCGTGCCTCGACTTAAAGTTGACGTCTCTTCCTCTCATCTAACGGTCGTTACAGAACCTGAGATCCTCCGAAAGAATCTCATCCGTTCATCGGGATTTATCATCACGAGAGTCCGAACTCTCGATCATAGGACTCCCAAATTCTCGATCCCTGGTTTCCCGATGCGATTAATCTCTCGACACATAACCTTCGTAAATCGGACAGTCCAGATCCGTCCCGGGATTTCCACCATGGAAAGTCCCGATCTCTCATCACCAGGACTCTCGATCTCACGATTCCTGATTTCCCGAAATGAGTAATCTCATGACA
The DNA here is from genome assembly GCA_009831015.1 of Picea engelmannii. Lineage (NCBI taxonomy): Eukaryota > Viridiplantae > Streptophyta > Pinopsida > Pinales > Pinaceae > Picea > Picea engelmannii. The sequence goes on from ML778788.1 coordinate 267,217, forward strand.
CGTGGCCTCCTTAAATCGGACGACCCAAATATATTTCATGGTTTTCACCATGGAAAATCCCAAACTCTCGTCACCAGGACTCCCGAGTTCGCGATTCCCGATTTCTTGAAATGGGTAATCTCATGACACGTGGCCTCCTTAAATAAGACGATTCAGATCTACCCCGGGGCTTTCTCCCATATCCATTGGGGTTTAACCCTCGGGTAACTCCTAACAGATCCAACGGCTGTCAAGTTTTCCAGTCGAGATCTGACGACTCAGATTGGTTCCTACCCGTGCATTCTTCCACGACTCCCTGGACGTGGAAAAATCAACGGTCCAGATACTCCCATGGACCTTGGATATTTACAGTCCCAATTTCTTTGTTTCCCATGCAGACACATAAAACAAAGGGGTAAGGCATTTAACACCCTACTTACTCCTACCAATCTAACGGTCATGCGTGACCACAAGTTTCCCGATGGAATCTCGTCCATCCATCAATACCTATCAGGGTTAAGGCACTTAACACTCCATCTTCTTCTTTCGATCTGACTTTCATGAGTGACCCCAGATCTCCCAACGGGATCTTGTCCGTCGATTCGATACTTTTTCCTTATGCTGCCATCTCAGGTTTTCAATAGGATCATTCCTCCTCATGCAAGGTTACTAATGGCCTTGTGCCTTCCCATTCTCTTTACCGGTTCTTGATGGACTTTTTAAGAACGGTATCTCTATGGGGAGGTTTACCTAGGGTACTATCTAAGGTAGTTAAGGGTATCTCTCTCCCGAGAACCAGGCATGAAGTCTAAATTAGATCAGCATGCATATAAATAACAATTTAAGAGAGCATAAGCCACACGTAGTCCTTCCATATAAACATGCAACTACCAGTACTAATCAAGATACCATACATACATTCTTATAATGAAGTCATTCACGATTTCACAGCTTATGAGCATAAATGTCAGCATACATACATATATACATACATATATATATATATATATATATATATATATATATATATATATATATATATATATATATCAAGATGCCAGAGGCAAAACACTTATCAGAAATAACACCAGGGGTTATGCAACTGCTGAGAGGGGTACTCATTTCCACCCAACCATAGGCTCAGTGACTCCCAAAGGATTTACCACTAGCCACCCCCGAGTTGAGACCATGATGTTGTGAGATTGTGTCTCCATTTACCAGTGACCAGGAGCGAAAGTTACTCTCCTTCCTCTCTGCTATCACTCACTCTGCATATTGCCATAGTTCTCTTCCTCCCCTTGTGTCTTCCCCCAATCACTTCTCCCCCACACATTATCCTCTTGCGAGGTTGCATGTGGCGCGATTTCCCTCGCGCTGGTTAGGCCTGACGGCTCTACGGATGGGAGGTTCACCTCCCCATCCCTCATTAATTCCTGAGGAGCCATTCACCTACTAGCCTGCGAGGCATTTAATTCAGGGCCAACGAGTCGCTTTTGGTTCTCCGGGCCAGTGAAGTCCAAATATGGTATTAATTCTCGGTGGAAGTTAATGTCACCTTTCCAGGTGCCTTCCACAGCCATCGTGGTCTCTTTTTCATCACATCCCTTCTCAACAGTCCTGCAGTATAAATTCATAATTTTATTCACATTCATTGACCTTTTCCACAAGGTCCATTTACATCACATATTCACATTTATGAGTTTGCCACAGTTCTGGTCAGTCTAGTTATTTTACAAACTGGAGGAAATAGGGTGTTACAATCTGACTTCAAAGCATGGAAGACAAGGATTGACCTCATCCTTTCCAAGAATAAACTGTTGGATATCGTGAAAGGAAAGATTGTGAAGCCAGAGTTTGAAGAAGGAAAAGAGAAGGAACCGCAGAACATTGCAGCTATGGAGAAGTTCAAAGATGTTGACATCAATGCCATGAATATCATAGTGGATTCCATAAAATACCACTTGATACCCTACATCTCCCATCTTGACTCATTGAAGAAGATGTACGATGCCCTAACAAATCTCTTCTCGGTCATAAACATCGGACAAGTTATGAATTTGAAGAATGAGCTCTGTGACATGAAGATGAATGAGGATGACAGCATAACATCATACTTTGTAAGAATCTCACAGTTAAGAGATCAACTACAAGCTATTGAAGAAATCACTTCAGAGAAGGAATTGGTGAACATAGTACTCAATGGTCTTCCCAAGACGTGGGATGCATTTGCCGCAAGCATGAACACAAGGAAGGAGTACCTGACATTTGAAGAACTTTGGACTTGCTGTGCTCAAGAAGAATCAAGGATCAATGCAAGAGAGAAACCCCAAAAGAAGTACGATGATCAAGCTTTCACAACAAGATTCAAGAACTTCAGGAACAAAAGGAATTTGGCTCAAGGAGGAATCCAAATCAAGAGAAAGACATGTCAAAAGTACAATGCTTCAATTGTCAAAAGTACAGTCACTACAAGAATCAGTGTGCCGAGCTAAATAAAAGGAAGGAGAAACATGAAGCATCGATTGCCAAAGAAAAGGAACCTACAAAGAAGACTAAGAAGGATGGAAGAGACTTCTTCTTCTAGAAAGGTAATAACACTCTCCTTGTTTCTTGTACATATCTTGTTTGCATCGTCTCTAAACATATCTTGTATATCTATCCCTTAGAAGATAATGTGTTCCAAGAAGAACTATACCTATGGAAGAACAAACAAGATGAAAATGGATATCATTAGATAATACACATGAAAGGATGAAATACAAATCATGTGAAAGATATTAAGCCGAATCAATCAGGAAAAGACTTAGAAGAAGAAAAGACAGAAAGAAGTCAGCAACCGAGAGGAAATTGGAAAAAGACTTATGATGTTTTGTAGAAGATAACAAGACGGAAGTGTGGACTCTGTTAGACAAGAGAGCCAATTATATATTGCAGAAGATAATAAGGATGCAGATGGAAGTGTAGACTCTATCAGATGGAGGGAGATAATCCTGTGATCCATTGAAAATGATGAAATATATATATCCATGGTAGTAACCATGAAAGACAGTATGTGTTCAATTCAACCGCAGAAGAAGACTTCTTCGAAGAGAAGCCTTAAAGTATTCCTAGTTGTCCATCCAGATCCGTGATCCTACAATAAAAGGAAGAAGTGGAATCTCTAGGGCATGGATTCTATAAGAAACTCCATGGACCCAAGAGCTAAAGAAAAACATGAATATTCTAAGAAAGAAAGAAAATCCAGAACAACTAGTCACAATATTAAGAATCAAAAGATTACCAGCCTGATATGAACTCAATAAAAGAAATCAAGCAGAGGAACTGAAAGTCGTGATAAAGAACAGTGTATGAAAGACTTATGAATGAAATCATTGCGAGATATAGAACTAGAGGTTCTCCCAGATGGAGGGAGAAGACTATGATGATTACTTGTTCCATCAAACCAAACTTATCTCTACATAAGTCATTATATCATCTGCAACATCCATGAGTCAGAATTCTACATCAAATGAATGCAAAGAATGTTCTCCAGAGAAATTGAATAAAGAGCGTATGAAGAGCATTTTCAAGACTTTGAGGCATACCAGAAAGATACTCCTGTATGCAGATACAAGAAGATGACTTGGTGGAGAACCTCCAGTGCACAGCGGAAGCATGGTGAATATTTCCTATAACATCAAGATGACTACTCAGTAGATCAGATCTCATGATGACAGAACAAGTGCCACACGGAGATGTTCCAGTTTTCCAACTATGATATACTTTATTGTTCAGATCTACATGAAGCCTTCACAATGTTCCAGACTAAAGTACATTTGAAATCAAGCATTACATTATCCATGATGAAGTCCAGAAAGGAGAAAATGATTCTCCAATACATATCTCCACAAATGAGAAAATAAGCAGAGATTTTGGTAAAGCTTCTATCCAATATGAAAGAGTTTGCGTACTCAAACTAGAGCTCATGGAAACAACTTCCTTCTTATTGGAAAAGGAAGAAATGACTCTCCAAGTTAAGAGGGAGAATTGAAAACATTATTGAAGACATTCATCTTTAAACTTGAAAAATAGTCCATTTTGGACAGATGCTTTCCTGTTCGTAAAGTGGATTGGGACTTTTGATGGGCAGTCACTTTCCATTGTGGTTAACATGGGAAGTAGTCTGATTGTTGATGTATCATAGACAGTGACTTCCCATTATGGCTAACATGGGGAGTGGTCTAGGGAAGTCTCTCTTATTGAGGTTTACTCGAGAAGACTGGCCCACCTCGTCGGACAACAATTTCTCATTATGGTTAACATGAGGAATGGTTTGTTTTGGAGGTTTATGCAGGACATTATTTTCCTATTGTGGTTAACAGAGGAAATGGTCTGAAAAGTCATTCCTTAGGGTTTATACATTCTCTCCAGGGTTCACTTTGATTAGTGTAGGAGGAATGGCCCAGGGTGGGGAATGGTCCAAGCTCAGTAATCAGGGACAGACATTCCTTAGGGTTATACATTCTCTCCAGGGTGCACTTTGATTAGTGTAGGAGGAATGGCCCAGGGTGGGGAATGGCGTAGGACAGACATTCCTTAGGTTTATACATTCTCTCCAGGGCGCACTTTGATTCGTGTAGGAGGAATCACACAGGGTGGGGAATGGTCCAGGATATACATTCCTTAGGGTTTATACATTCTCTCTAGGGTGCACTTTGATTAGTGTAGGAGGAATGGACCAGGGTGAGGAATGGTCCAAACTCATACATTCCTTAGGGTTTATACATTCTGTCCAGGGTGCACTTTGATTAGTGTAGGAAGAATGGCCCAGGGTGAGGAATGGTCCATACTCAGAAATCAGAAACAATCCTTCTTCCTTGTTTGAGAAGAATAGGGCAGATAGACAATTGTTGATGAGGACAACTATTATTTCAAATCTCAAAAACATGAGTGAAAGATTGGCCAAGATGATTAAGTTTATTTTTAACAATATTCTCTATGCAGGATGGCATCGGATGATTGTTATGGAAACTACATGTCTCCAAAAAGTAGAGATATACTACTGTGGTGGATCTGTTCCACTATTCGTGAGGTAGATATTATTTCAAATCTCACAAATGTGAGTGAAAGATTGGCCCAAATAATTCAGTATATATCATAACATTGTTTCTATGCAAGTTGCTATCAAATGTTTGTTATGAAGACTGTATGATAGTATATGAGGACTATTGTGGTGGATATGTTCCACTGTTCACAACCATATGTTTCTGATCAAGTACTTGTGTGTTACTTGGTGTGGTAGTGAACCACTGGATTGTAGTTATGTACTACTATGGATAGACATAGTTGTGTTCTATTTTTTTTCTAACTACCTTGAAGACTATCAGCAGTTTATTGGAAATAATCACCATCCAGACAAATGATGAACATAGATTTTGCTGACGGAAATTGGTTCAGAGCATTTACTCCTCTAGATTATAAGAGTGGCTCTTGTATCACTCTATGGTGAGAGTGAATTATATAGCATCATGTCTAATTACTCAAATGAATTATGGTTTCGAGAGATGATGCAGCTGATGGTGATGGTGATGCTCATGATCTAGTCATGAAATAGTCTAGATAACTATATTGATGCTACTGGGTAAATGTTATGTTTTTCTCAAGTCCATTACCTGTAATACCTCCCTAGCTAGGAGGGAGTGTTAATATTATGGTAGTTGCCAAGTAATTGTGTGTTACTTGGTGTGGTAGTGAACCACTATATTGTAGTTATGTACTACTATGAATAGACACAATTTTGTTCTATTTTTGTAATCACCATCCAGACAAATGATGAACAGAGATTTTCCAGACGGAAATTGGTTCAGAGAATTTACTCCTCTAGATTATAAGAGTGGATCTTGTATCACTCTATGGTGTGAGTGACTTATCCAGCATCATCTCTAATTACTTAGATGAAGTATGGTTTCGAGAGATGATGCAGCTGATGGTGATGGTGATGCTCATGATCTAGTCATGAGATAGTCTAGACGACTATATTGATGCTACCAGGTAAATGGTATATTTTTTGTACTCAAGACCATTACCTATAATACCTCCCTAGCTAGGAGGGATTTTTAATATTATGGTAGTTGCGGGAGGTATTTACCTCCACGTGTGAACCTAACGGGAATAGAAGACTCCGGAAAGCAAGAGAAAACCCTAATGAGTTGGCTAATAACCCTAGAAGTCTTGTCAACTCAAGAAGATAATTAATATTAGGTTATTAGCCTCCAAGAGAAGAAGTCAGCCATAAATAATAATAATATACTGAACAGACACATATCCAGAAGGAGACGTCAGCCCCAGCAAATCTGGTAGAACCAGTATAAATACAGGGCACTAGTTCTCATTTGACAGCATCTCAAAATTGCAGACGGCAAGTGGTGCACACTGCAGTTCCCAGTTTGGTGTGCACATGTGGAGGGGAGCTGCAGGTGCAGCTAGCAGTTTCAGTGTTGGCTTGGACTATATCTTGGCTAGGGTTTGGACTATCTGATCAGTTATTGTTGGTGCACTATCCTTGGAGGAAGATGCGCTACACCTTGTTTGGCTATCTAGCCTAGGGTTTTCTTTCGGAGTAATTCTCATTCAAGGTTAAGGTGCTCACAGGGTGGCTTTGACCTATGGTTGGGTGATGAGGGTATTGTCAATGGTAAAATGAGCACACCATCTTCTATATTCTAACAGAGACAAATATTTCCTGAGGAAACCCATAAAGGGAAAAACCTCTTCTTCTTGATATGATAAGTAATCTTTATTTTCTGTACATTATCATTATTATGAGAACCAACCCATTGTGAGGCTACCACCTCTATTTTGCAAGATACAACTTGTTGAGAGCACCAACTCTCTGGTTTCTCTAGCACCCACTAGAAGGAAGCACCAACTCCCTGAGTGTTCCACCACCAACTGGATGGAAGCACCAACTTCCAGACACACAGGCACCAACCTACATAACAGAGAACAACAGTTCTCCCTTGCACCACCCTACCACCCTGGTTTTTCTGGCTGCAACCATATGGAAGCTACAACTCCCTGTGTTCAAGCACCCACTTGAAACTCTGAGGACAACAGTCCTCCCTAGAACCTCCCAACCACCCTGAAATATAAATCTTTGCTTTCTTGAATCTATTACAATGATACAATATCCATCAATGGCTTACCAATCTCATCACTGTTCTGATACACTGCTCTAGTTTGCCTTCTTCAATGTCCTACTCCTCGCATCTTCATAATCTTTTTTTTCTTCTGCTCTATCTCTGAATGTGCAACTCGACTTTTTATTCCTCTCTCAGATATGCATATATGTTCTATGCGCTATGCTTCTTCTGTACCATTCAACCATTGTACACAGTCTACTTTTTACCCACATCATTAACTCTTTTCCCCAAGCTAGCTCCTCTTCACTATTCTATGTATATTTATCATGCCCAGTCCTCTGCCAGATCAAACACCTAACTCTTCATCCCCTCTAGTGATTACCCTCGATCTCTTTTTCATCCATGTTCGTTATGCCGAGACTCTTTGGCTTCTATGGAAGTTATAGTCTTCAACACTTTTCCTTCTATCAATCGTCTCTATGATGAGTCTTCATTCCACTGACAGATACCTCGAGACTCTTCAGCTTCTCTAACAATCACCTTGCAGCTTCTTTGAATTCTCTGGTTGAAACTATCAGTGGTTTTCTGCAGTTACAATCAATTCGTCTTTATCAGTTACTAAGATAACCTTCATGCGCTCATCCCTTTAGCGCTTTTTCCTTTCCTAAGAAAACTACACAGTGGGCATTTATCTTTTTTGGCTAAGCCCCTTCCTTTCACATGACCATCGGCAGCGACCGCATGCCTAACCAATAGTCATTTCATGATTTCTCATTTTGGGTGATCAGCTATGAGTCACCATGGTTTTCCCGACTCCCAGAACTCTAAAATGGATCCTAGAATTGTTATCTCCTTCCCTTCTGTCCCACTAATGTGACCACTAGATATGATCAGGGGCCAAGGACGAGGGTGCTTCGTGATTTCACATATCATGGCCTCCTGCTATGAGTTGATTCCAAACTCATGATACAAAAAACTCCAAAATGGAGCCTAGTAGCGCTAGCTCCTTCACTTCTCTTCCTCAGATGTGACCACAAGCTATGATCATGGGTCAAGCAAAAGAGTGCTTCACGATTTCTCATATCGCGAACTCCTTCTATGAGTTTCCTCCAAACTCACGATATGCAAAACTCTGAAATGACTTCATATTAGATCAATAGTTGAGGTCTCTCTCTCTGGTCGACGGCTGTGATCAATATCGTGGACTCTGAATTCATATAATATCAATGGTCCATATCCTTGGTCATCAAACAGCCTAGATCATTTTGTGACTTCACATATCGTGAGTTCCTACAACTCTCACCTTTGACTTCTCCAGCTCGTGAGTCAGCAAAATGATGATCTCTCGCCACGTGTCCTCTAGATCCAGTGACCTAGATCATTTCATGAATTTTCATTTCGCAAGTTCCTCCAACTCTCACCTTTGACACTTCTAGTTCGTGAGTCAGTGAAATTCCAATTGCTTGCCTCGTGTCCTCTGGCTCCAACGGCCAGGATTCCTTCGTAGCTTTAGAGTGTTGACTAACTCCTGGGCTTATCCTCCTTGTAGCTCCACTGGATCTAACTGTTGCTGGTCCTTCATGCTCCAATCCAAAGGCTGAGGTCTAATATCCTCCTATGCAAGCTCCTCCTATATGTACTCTGATCTGACGTCGATAGGGTATTCTGGATTGGTGATCCAATGGCCACTGTCGCTACTCCTCCTGAGATTTGGCTTTCTCAAATATCTAAGTGTCAAAGGCCACGACCTTTGATCCTTCTACGATCCTTGATGACTTGGACCTCATCTGTGTTTCTAGGAATGCTATCTCTCTTAAGCTTTGGTAATGGAATTCACCTCGGCCCTAGCCCCCACTTGCGCTCTGGGTGAAATGCTACGTTATTCCTCTCTGAGCTTGGATTGCACATTGTTTGCTTCTTCACCTGAGCTTATGTTTTTCCTGTTTTTCCATCAATGCACACTTTGATCTTGCCATCAATGACAAGTACACTCTTCCTGTAAACATTCCAACAATATCCCCCTTTGGCATTGATGGAAACCCTGAACGAATGCACTATTATGCTTAGACCTCCAACTATAGCATTTAGACTAGACATTTTCTCCCCCTTTGGAATCAATGTCAAATAAAACATGCTCCCCCTGAGCTGTTACAGTACTGTGTGGAGGTATCAGATATTCAACCAATACATACTCCCCCTGACATGTTGGATTCTCTTATTTGAGTCCTACAGAGTATTTTTATCTAAGGAGTCTTATCCTTCTGATTCTTGGACCTGTTCATCTTCAGCTTCAGTTGTGTCCTCTGTAGCAGACTCCAATATTTCTCACCTCTCTTATCGAGACTCCTTCATCAACCTTTTCTTGTCATAACTGAATGACTCCCCTTGTCACTCTTCTCTCTCTACTTCTGACTGTTCTCCCCCTTTGTTTCTAAAAGGTTAGCTTTCCCTGACAAGATCTCTCCTCTTGTTATTTCTACAGGATGTCATGTATATCATTTTGTACATCATAATGATGTTGTTGTCCTACTGGAACACTACACAATTGTAGCTCATATTTTTTCAAACAACCCTTGGATCTACCCAATGATTCTCATCGATCTCTAACTAGATGTATCCATATTTATCCAAGATTCTTCTTTACTTTCCATAGCTCTAAAGTCGTCTGAGAAGATTTATACTATGATTGTCACATGAATGCAATTTATTTTGCAACAATTAACTTCACGCGTGTTCACTTGTTTAGTATTTGTTATACACATATGTGAGTGTCCTGGTTTCTTGAACTTTGTTCTATGATCTTCTATTACTGCAATTTCATTTTTCTTCCATGATGCCTACAATCCAAGGCTTTATGACCATATTCATCACAACAAAAAACTGTTACAAACACTCTCATACCTCCTTTGATTCATCCATGAAGGAATCTCTCGTATAAACTTACTTTGATGTGTATGAGTAGCTTCTGGATGTCTTCCTTGATCTGATCTTCTAAATATTGCAGTATTACTTTCATTTTTTGAACCTAAGGAACCTGAGTCATACCTTCTTTCCCTTTTTACAAATGAAGGACCTATGTTAGACTTCTTAGAAGTACTGATTTCTTCCTTGTTGTATCCAAGACCGGATTTATCATTTGGTGATCTCTGACTATCCAAGATCTCATCCAGGATCATGTAACTCTCCAAGAACTTGATTTGGGTATTTGACTTTTCAACCTTGTTTCTAAGATTCACAACTTCTTCTTCTACTTCTTCTTTTCTTGCATGGGAGGATTCAGTATCAACATCATTATCTGTCCTTATGCCTTTAGACACCACTTGTCTTGAGTTTACATTTTTTACCTTACAATCTTTGGACATGAACACCTCTTCACAGCCTCTGTCACACATTTGACTTATACTAAGAAAATTATGTTTCAGATCATCTACAAGAACATCATCCTAAGAATCTCCTTTGTCTTTGCTCAGGCTCACCATCCCTTTATCCTTGATTTTACCTGGTTCGTCATTTTCAAAGATCACATTTCCTATTTTTCTTTTACTTATAGGCAGAACCTTATCCTTTTCTCCAGTCATGTGCTTGGAACATCCATTGTCTATATTCTAGGAGTCCTTTTGTTTTTGAGTTGAAATTACTAGACCACATTTTCCACTATCTTTCTTTTTCCATGTGTTGACCTTTCTAGCTAAGATCTTTATCCTTGGATCTTCTTTGTAATTCTTCAGATGGCAGGTTGCAGCTTTGTGGCTGAAGTTATGAAAATTATATCATTTGAGCTCATTGTTCAATAGGCCAAAGTGATTGTTGCAACATTGTCTACTCATTGACTATTCATTATTTCTTGACCTCCTCAGTTGCATGTCTCTAAACTTAATTTGAACATTTGCAATTTGTGGTTGTTTGTTACTTGGTTGTCTCATTCTTTGTTGTGGAAGATATTTATTCCTTGAGTGTATTGATTTCTTATGTCTAATTCTTAAGGAACAATTTACATCTTTCTGGCCAAAGTTAGAATAGTAGAAACAATATCCATAGAAAAAATCTTTGTACTTGGAAAATGGATGTCTTCTTTGAGAAGGTTGATTTCTTCCATGCCGATGATTTCCTTGAGCAGGGGGTGTATTATTTATTTGTTCTACAGATTCAATTCTGACACCTTTTCTTTTAGTCCTCCTTGACGGTTGATTATCTTCCTTTATGTCTGCAGGTTTGTTCTTGTCATTGGTTGTAGATTTGACAAACTTGATGGATTCTTTGTTGTTTGGTTGACCGCTACTTGATCCCTCTTCATAACCCAAACCAATTTTCAACTTTGGATTCCTTTTTTGATTCAAAATGGTGGCTAATCCTTATGAGGCTTTGATGCTTGACAAATTCTGGTGATACAAGGCTTGAAACTTCTCCAACTCTTTCCTAGTTTTCACTACTACTTCCAGAGGTTCACATCTTTCCTTCTTCTATGACAATTGTTGTTTTAGAATGTCCTCCATTTTATTTTCCTCTTCTAATTCCACTTTTAGCAGGGAAAAGTCTTCATCAGGTTTTTTACTGCCTTTCTCGAACTATATCGGCAATTGTTTTTTCTTTCTCTTCTTAAGCCTGAGTCTGTCAATCTCTTCCAAAGCACTAATCAACTCTCCTTCCAAGTCAACCATAGCTTCTTCATCATTAACATCACTTCCTATTTATAATAATCCTCTTTGGACATAAACACAAATTCATTTACCTTATCTTCACAGGAGGAGTCACTATTTCTGTCTTCTGAAGAGTCATCATTGTTTACACATAAACGTTTCTTTTTATCAAATCTTTTGGATTTGTACTTCTCTTCACCTTTAGAGTTATGGTCCTTCTTTTTGTGTGGACACTTAGATGCAAAGTGACCTATCTTTCCACACTTAAAACATTTGAAGGGAAACTTTCCTTGATACTTTGTTGATCCTTTCTTTAGTCATCTCACAAATTTTTCTTCAATTTCATCAGGCTCAGATTCCTCATTCTTATCTTCTTTAAAAGAAGCTTCTCTAGTGTTGGATTTACCTTTACCTATCCTCATTCCATATGCATTCAACGTTCCTAGAATTTTATCAAAGGACAAAGCTTTTAGATCATTGAGTTCTTCTATAGCAGAGACCTGTGGGTTGAATCTATATGGCAGAGATCTCAAAATTTTATGAACTAAAGAGGCTTTCTCAATTTTTTCACCAAGATATTTCATTGCATTTACTAGTTCTTCAACTCTCAGAAAGTACTTTCCAATAGTTTCATCTTCTTTCATCTATAGCTGTTCAAGCTGTACTCTATAGGTTTTAAGCTTGGCATACTTTACCTTCTCATTAGCTTCATGACTGTTAATGAGTTTGTCCCACATGTCTTTGGCAGTTTCTAAGTGCATAAATTTTACAAATTCTACTTCTGCAAGCCCACTCAGAATAGCATTCATAGCCTTAGTGTTGAAGCTAAATTCTAGCTTATCATCCTTATAAGCTAGTACAATTAGCTAGTACAATTGGCTTTACATAACTAATATCTACCACATCCCAGACATCTACACCTAAAGCCATTATGTAGGTTCTCATCCTAACTTTCTAGAAGGCAACATTCGTTCCATTGAACAGAGGGGCCTTGTTGGTTGAAGTTCCTTCATGGCTAGTCATGTTTAAGCTCTAGGATCTACCCTTAGATAAAAGGGGCTGGCTCTGATACCAATTGTTGGACAACTAAGAGAGGGGGGGGGGTGAATCAGTTGACACCATGTTTAAACAATTATACTTATTTTAAACTCTTTACAGATCATTCAATGACAATCACAATAATGCAGGAAAGTAGGCAATAGAATATTCAACATCAATCACACACATGAAATATACAGAGACAAATATTTCCTGAGGAAACCCATAAAGGGAAAAACCTCTTCTTCTTGATATGATAAGTAATCGTTATTTTATGTACATTATCATTCTTATTAGCACCAACTCATTGTGAGGCTACCACCTCTATTTTGCAAGCTGCAACTTGCTGAGAGCACCAACTCTCTAGTTTCTCTAGCACCCACTAAAAGGAAAAACCAACTCCCTAAGTGTTCCATCACCAACTAGATGGAAGCACCAACTTCCAGTCGTGCAGGAACCAACCTGCATAATAGAGAACAACAGTTCTCCTTTGCACCACCCTACCACCCTGGTTTTTCTGTATGCAACCAGATGGAAGCTACAACTCCCTGTGTTCAAGCACCCACTTGAAACTCTGAGGACAATAGTCCTCCCTAGAACCTCTCAACCACCCTGAAATATAAATATTTTCTTGCTTGAATCTATTACAGTGATACAATATTCATCAATGGATTACCAGTCTCATCATTGTTCTGATACACTACTTTGCTCTTCCTGCTTGAGTGTCCTCCCCCTCGCATATTCATAAGATTTATGTTCTTCTGCTCTGTCTCTACATGTGCACCTCAAATTTTGCTTCCTCTCTTAGATATTCATATATGTTCTATGCACTATGTTTCTTCTGTACCATTCAGTCGTTGTACACAACCTACTTTTTACCTGCATCAGTAACTCTCTGCCCCAAGCCAACTCCTCTTCATTGTTCTGTGTATATTTATCATGCCCATTCCTCTGCCAAATCAAACACCTAACTCTTCATCCCCTCTGGTGATTATCCTTAGTCTCTTTTTCATCCATGGTCGTTATGCCGAGACTCTTTGGATTTTATGGCTGCTACTCTATTCAACACTTTTCCTTCTGTCAATCGTCTCTATGATGAGTCTTCATTCCACTGAAAGATACCTCGAGACTCTTCATCTTCTCTAACAATCACCTTGAAGCCTCTTCGAATTCTCTAGTTGAAACCATCAGTGGTTTTCTGTAGTTACAATCGGTTCATCTTTAGCAGTTACTGAGAGAACCTTCATGCGCTCATCCCTTTGGCACTTTTTCCTTTGCTGAGAAAAATACACAGTGGGCATTTAGCTTTTCTGGCTAAGCCCCTTCCTTTCACATGACCATCGGCGGTGACCGTATGCCTAACCAATAGTCATTTCACGATTTCGCATTTCGGGTGATTAGTTGTGAGTCACCTTGGTTTTCCCAACTCGTGAAACTCCAAAATGGAGCCTAGCACTACTAGCTCCTTCCCTTCTCTCCCACTGATGTGACCACTAGCTATGATCATGGGCCAAGCATGAGGGTGCTTCATGATTTCTCATATCACGACCTCCTGTTGTGAGTTTCTTCCAAACTCACGATATGTGAAACTCTGAAATGGAGCCTAGTAGTGCTAGCTCCTTCACTTATCTTCATTTGATGTGACCACAAGATATGATTAGGGGTCAAGAAAAAGAGTGCTTTGCGATTTCTCATATCGCAAACTCCTGCTGTGAGTTGCCTCCAAACTCCCGATACGTGAAACTTTGAAATGACTTCATATCAGATCAGCAGTTGAGGTCTCTCTCTGTGATCAATGGTTGTGATCAATATCGTGGACTCTGACTTCATATCAAATCAACAGTCTAGATCCTTGGTGATCAGATGGCCCAAATCATTTCGTGACTTTTCATATCGTGAGTTCCTACAAATCTCACCTTTGACTTCTCCAGCTCGCGATTTAGCGAAATGTTGATCTCTCACCATGTGTCCTATGGATCCAATGACCCAGATCATTTCATGAGTTCCTCCAATTCTCACCTTTGACTCTTCCAGTTTGTGAGTCAGTGAAATTCCAATCGCTCAACATGTGTCCTTTGGCTCCAATGGCCAGGATTCTTTCGTAGCTTTGGAGTGTTTACTGACTCCTGGGCTTATCCTCCTTACAGCTCCACTAGATCTAACCGTTTTTGGTCCTTCGCACTTCAATCTGATGGATGAGATCTAATCTCCTCCTCTGTGCGCTCCTCCTGTCTGTACTATGATCTGACGGCCATCGGGTATTCTGGATTGTTGATCCAATGGCCATTGTCACTCCTCCTCCTGAGCTTTGGCTTTCTCAAATATCTAAGTGTCAAAGGCCAGGACCTTTTATCCTTCTATGAGCCTTGATGACTTGGACCTCATCTTCGTTTCTAGGACTGCTATCTCTCTTGATATTTGTTAATGGAATTCACCTCGGCCCTGGTGCCCACTTGTGCTCTGTGTGAAATGTTTCGCTATTCCTCTCTGATCTTGGATTGCACATTGATTGCTTCTTCACCTGAGATTACATTGTTCCTATTTTTTCATCGATACACACTCTGATCTTGTCATCAATGACAAGTACACTCTACTCGTAAACATGCCAACAATGTTTTTCATGGTAGTACGACATCCCTTATACCAAAACCCACGGGTGATTGGTAAACTCATCACCACTAGTATTCAAGGATCCACAAGAGGCGGTTAGTCCCTTTTCATGATACACTGGGGAGCGCTGACTACTTCAATTTTGTGCAACAATATCCCCCTCAACGCGAGCATAGTGTGTATCGAACTCATGACCTTTAGGTCTGATACGATTTTCGCGGTAGTACAACAACAATTATACCAAAACCCGTGGGTGATTGGTAAACTCATCACCTCTAGTATTCAAGGATCCACGAGAGGTGATTATTCCTTTTTCGGGATACACCGGGGACGGTTGACTACTTCAATTTAATGAAACAATGATGATGTCACCTAGAGGTGATGTGGACCTTGGAATTCCTGAAGTGATTGTTACCCATGATTTTGGTCATCATGATGATGTGTTGATGTTGGTGTACCCAGGCTCCTCATAAGAACTTTCTTCTGAGAAAAGTTATATTCATCTCTTCCCAGGAAACTCATTTTTGAAGAGAGTTCGCAGGTTCCTAGTATCCTAGGGTATGAGAATGACCCATTCTCGCAGGCTTCCTTAAGCTGGGGTGCGAACTTCTCGCACCGTGTTACATAGCTAGGGTGAGAACCTTCTCTAAAGCATGGAAAAAGATGAATTCTCGATGGATCTAGAAGGGAATCTTCTAGAAGAATGGGTTGGCATTCGAATGGTTATCCTTGTACTGGATTCCCTGATATTGTGGGGTCATTCTTATCTAAGTAACCATCTCATTCTCTCCTATATATTGAGGGAATTCTCATGGAAAAGGTTAAGCAATATTCATTGGAGAATTTGTGAAAGAATTGTGTGAAGGACTTAGCTTGAACATGAGCTTGGAGACTCTAGAAAATCTATCAAGAGGATTTGATCTTCTTCATACAAGGATTGAGCAAGTGTGTGTGTTGGAGACAAGAGCCATCGAAAGGAAGCTTGTGACATCAAGGTGATCAGGTTCTAATCTTTACTTTCAATTAATATGATACAGCGGCATGTCCCTTTCCCATAAAGTTATTCTCACTTTATCGTGTAATTCCTTGATCATGCACATAAGTTGACAGTTGAATATATTTTGCTATCTTCACTTTGGTTGGTTTATGTTGTCTTGGTCTTGACCTCACGAGAGCACTGGAGTGAAGCAGGAGCAACAGAGACCCTAGGAAGTGATACAAAGGTATGTTACTTGTTCCTTCCTACTAGCTAATTCAATGGTAAAACATAGGGAAAGAGTCATGTCCTGTCATGTTTTGTTCTAGATCCAGGAGGATCTAGGGAGATCTATTAGTGTCTGCACCTACCGATTAGTCCGATAACAAAATTGGCGACTCCACTGGGGATCATAACCCATTTTCTTGTGGTTTTTGGTATTTTTCCTTGGCCATTTTCTCTTGCCTTACCTTTCTCCATTCATATCAATCTCTGATTCTTCAGGATACCCTGATAGACCCTCTGGGTCCAGAGGCCTCTTCAAATTTTGTGTCTTTTTCCAAGAATTTGACTAGTTTCAGAGGTTCTTGCACTGCACTCCATAGTAGCCTATGAGAACATACTGAGTTTGCACCTTGCCTTTAGGTTCAGTGCGAGGTTCTCGCACTCTGCTCAAAGCTTGCCTACGAGAATCACTCATTCTCGCACTGTGTAACACTCTCAGCCTGCGAACTCATTTTTTCAAAGTTTTGGATTTGAGTTTTTGCATATTGAATTGCCCAGATCAGTTTAGATGCCTCAAAAGAGTTTCTTGGACCCTTGATTGATGTTCTCTTGTCTTCGTTTCTTGTGCACGAATAGTCTTAGGATTTCAAAGGCTCTTCTTGTCACTTCTGTCTTGACTTTCGTTTCTTGACTTTTCTTGGCAAAGCTATACTCTCTGATTTCAGAATCTGAGTGTGCTTGTTTGGTTAAGAACCGATGATCAGTTGAAAGTTGAGTTTCTTTGTCTTTATCATTTTCCCATTGTTTGAAAGATCATTTTTCTTATGCAATTGAGAAGACTAAATTGGTTTTCTTATTATTTTTGTTTTCATTGAAAGCGTGGTTTGGGTTTTTATCATTGCTTGTTCATTGGTTTTTTATTTTATGCACTCTCACCATCAGGGTGTAGGTCCTTTTTGAAAAGAGAACAAACATTTTTCTTTCAAAAACATTTTCGTCTTCGAAAACATTGAAAATCAATTTATGAAATTATTAAAAAAAAAAACAATAGAGAATTGTTATTGATGCGTGATTTGTTGCATTTGTATTTTAAAGGAAATTGTGTCTTGTAGTTCAAAGTTTGATCTGGAAAACCTCCCTTTCCCTCTCATACATAGGATTCATTGAACGAAAATTGATATATTTCATTCTCATCCATGCATTGTTGGGTCAGAGTCATGCAACATAAGTTTCATCTCCGTTTCCTTTGAGTAAACAACAACTCTTAATAACACTGCGCAATTGTAAAATTTATCTAGTAACTCTTTTCTAGGGCTCTATTACACCAACATTTAGCTAGGCTAGCGCTTTGGGATAGGAAGAGAGATACACTCTCCAAAGCACAAAACACACAATAGAATCTTGTGTTAAGGAGTGTTAAATTCCATTTGCAACATCTTGTCCTGGGAAGCCCTTCTCACACAAGGGTCAAACACGAGGTCGCATTGATATTGACAGAGTTACTCACCCTGCTTTGTTGATATCAGTGTAGAGATTGCACATATTACGGGGATCACTCGGAGGTATACCCACAATGATGAGTGGAAGCCTTTTGAGTTGATTTCGGGCTAGATACCCTGCCCATGCGTGTGAATCGGACTTTCGACTATCCCCACAGGATTTATTGTTGTTGGTGGTAACCTTAGTGGCCTATCTTTCTAGGTTCTTACACAAGGTGACTGTGAAGGGGAAATTCTTCATGGTACCTGGAATTGACGTTGACCAAACTCACTCAGGCTCCTTAGAGGGTATACCCACGATTATGTGTGGGATCTTGCACCAGGGTGTAAGTCCGTTAAGCAGGTCGTCAGCGTAACTTTTCCACCCTAGCCCAGCCCCTTCTCATCTTGTTGTTGCGACGTTGGATTTCATCACCAACTAGGGACTTCGGACTTAGAAGGTCTTGTTTGCTTGGTGTTTATTCCTAGATTTTGTTTACTAGCGCGTGTTGTTTGTTTACCAAAGTTGACCAAAATATTTTCTTTGTGAAGTTTGTCACTCATTTACAATAGCTCCTCCACGTTGTTCACGTAGAATGCAGGGTTTATCTCCAGAGCATCTGGAAGGTTCTCAACCCTTGCCTACAAGTACACCTGAGGGCTCTCCTTGGTAAAGTGAGGTCACAGTCATCACCATGCCACAAGTGGAACACACTGACTCTCTAGAACATTTTCGAATTACAAATACTCGAGAGGACTTTCGACTTCACCGTGATTCTGAGCGACCGTTTATGAGACTGAATTCTTCCAGAGACTTAGTTGTTATGTCTTCTGGATCACCAGTTGGACCCTTTCCAGGCATAGAAGGCCAAGATATTTTTTGATCTACAGGTGTTTTCCGATGAGACCTTTTTGGTCCAGGTTCACCTGTGATTTCCAAAATCAACCCACCTGTGATTTCCAAAATCTCTAGTCCAGAGATAGTACCGTTGACTACCGCCTATCACTTTACCATCCCTGCCGAAATGTCCCATCTCACAGATACTACGAGTGTTCCAACTGGGTTTACTACGGTTATTCTTTCTCCCATCAACACAACGCGAACGCCCAACGTCACTCCGACACTACCACCCAGGTACCGTGTGTTGAATTCTTCCATTCACACTCCTACGCAAACCCCATCCAACTCTCCTGGTGGTCCTTCTTCTTTTGGGCACTCTCTTCCCGGTTTTATTCCAACACTCCCTCAATTTCCTTTTGAAGGACCTTCTTCGTCTTCTACTGGCAGTCTTAATCCTAGTGGCGCTATTCCGTCATTCACTCCAAATTACCAGATTCTGGTTGGTGGACCATTTCACCAAGGTGGTATGAATCAACCCCCTTTCAGCAGGCAAATTCCTTTTGGTGCACAAATCCCAATTGGAACACAACCCCAAATTGGAAAACTACCTCCAATTGGAACACCACCTTCGATGGGAGGACCGACCCCGCCCTATGGGCAAAACATCCCTCCATCCTTGGCCCTGTATTAGAATCAGTTGATACAACATCCTCCTCAATCGACTGGGGGGCAGTAGTTTCCAGTTGCATCTGTAATACCCCCTAGTGTGGGCCAACCATATCCAGGTTCATTCAATCCCATTTGGGGGGTGAATGCTCAAACTCAAGCCCCTGCTCTAGGGTATAATCCTATGAGTTACTATCCTCTCCAACCACCACCAAATCTGCATGGGTCTTCACATTATATGAAGACTGCTTATGGTCCTACTGGTTTGTCAACCAGGCTTTCTCCCCAAATCCACCAGTACCCGCAGGTGAATCGATAGTTACCCTTCATAGCCACTTTGGATCTTCCAGATTTGTCAAGGATTTTAAATGATCCAATTTGTCACTCTCCCTAATGGCCTTCTATACCCGCCAAGCTACCATCGAACATTCCCAAATTCGACGGCAAAGTGGGAGAGGACCCAAACAATCACGTTATGAATTTTCACCTATGGTGTTCATCCAACTCGTTGATGGATGACTCTATTCGTTTACGTATTTTTCAACGAACCCTCACAGGTTCTGTTACGAAGTGGTATATAGAATTGCCACGAGGTTTCTTCTCTGACTTCAACACCCTAGCCATGGATTTCCTCACACACTACTAGTTACCGATTCATTATCACATAGGGACTGAGATTTTGACTTCTTTCAAATAGAACAAGGCCACTCATATATCCGATCACATTCATGAGTGGCGACGGCGATGACGTCTTATTAAACTCGAACTCCCCGATCAGTTGCTGGAAAAATGGTTCACCAAATCGTTTGTGAACGACATCGTTCGTGACATTTCCATGGGTGGTGTGGTCACAGAAGAACGGGATATAAGTCATGCTCAATATCTTGACCTCGTTTACTCCCAAATGGGTACCCTTTACGATTTTCTACCTGACTTATCTCGTCCTTCCACTTCCACAACTTCAACTACTCCAGCTGCCTCGCATGTAGCTGACAGTGTGATTGGCACTTTCCAGGCCCAACCACATTCCACCTCAAGAACAAACCCCAAACCTGCTTCTTCTAATGTTCAAAATGCTTTGTCTCCTTCCCCTCCAACCGGCAAGACTTCTGAGGTAAATGTAGTCCAATCTACCCCAGCTGGTAAAAATAAATCAAAAAAGGGGAGAGGTAAGAATAAGGAGGGAAAAAATACTTCTCAAGCAAAGCAAACCAAAACTACCCCTGTTGACGATCGGGATAAGTGCAAACCTCGATACCCTTGTCTTATCTGTGGTGATGATCACTACACGAAGGATTGTCCATGATGCACCGAGGTCACTAAGTTCCTTCAAGGAGCTCCAAAACCACCTGCTCTGGCCATTTTGTCCCAACCCTTCCCGTCTCAACAACAGGCTTAGTTGGTCATTCATGACCAACCGTCATCATCTACTACATCTTATGTTTTGATGTGTACTGGTGATTCAAAGCAGAGCAACATTGCACTCACTACTCGAGCCAAAGATTATTCTCCCTCTAAAGAGAAGGTTGATGATCTATCGCCTTCCTCGATACAACTCTCTCCCGTGACTCCACCTACCAACGGTCCTCTTCATCTCGAACGACCGAGCCTTGACACAGTTCTGCGACCCCCCCCAAAGGGCGTCATTTGGAAATCGGCTTTCAATCCTCATGCTTGTGTTGCCCAGAACTACAACATTATCGAAGATCTAGCCCAAGCACCTTCTGCGATGTCAGCCCTCGAAGTCCTTCAAAGTTGTCCTATGCAACGGAAGGCACTATTGAAAGCTATAGGTGGAATCGACCCGACGGATACGAATTTGATCATATTTGACTTGGAAGATCACATTCCAAGGTTACCCCCTCAACTCGCGTTCCAGATCCAAGTGATTGTCTCTGAAAAAAACATTTTTCGAACCGTTATTGATGAGGGTGCCTCGACATGTGTTATGTCCCTTGCTTGTTGGAAAGCCATCGGCTCTCCTTCTTTGAATGAATCCCAGAACACTCTTAAATCCTTAAATGGCTCCGGTTTTAATCCCTATGGTGTCCTTCCTTCGTTTCCCATCACGTTAGAAGGCAAAACGGTCCAAGTCGAAGTGGAAGCCTTTGACGCTCCCCTTGATTACAATCTTTTGCTTGGCCACAGTTGGATCGATTCCATGTGCACAGTTGTGTCGACCCTTTTCTATGTGGTACATTTCTTACATAAAGGAAAGGTCATCACCGTCGACCAACTAGCCTTCTTTAATTCTGATACCCGTACTGGAAACGTACCGTTTATTGCTAAAACCCCACCGGGTTATGAGAACGTCAGTGTAGGCCTTCTAAAATACTCTTCGTTAATGGGTAC
Organism: Picea engelmannii; assembly: GCA_009831015.1. NCBI lineage: Eukaryota > Viridiplantae > Streptophyta > Pinopsida > Pinales > Pinaceae > Picea > Picea engelmannii. The sequence goes on from ML778788.1 coordinate 289,140, forward strand.
TTTCCCCATTCCACCACCCGATGTTCCATGCTCGTCTGTTGCTTCCATCAACATGATTTCCACCTCGCCTCATGAACTCCCTGCGTCTCACGACCCCTGGATAGTACCTGACCTTGGAGATCATCTTCGTTTCAGCGATGCAATGTCGTTAAGCCCGGTTGAATCCACCTATCAGGCCATTCAATCAGCAACACCTTCTACCCCCTCTCTTGATGAGTTGTCTCCCGATCCTTTTCGTGTCATTTTTCCCACCGACGAGATGATCATGTCTGTCATGGAGGACACGCCTTGGGACGATGGACATCATCATTCTATCCTCTTTCTAGAGAAACATACTCTTGAGAACTACCAACAGATCTCGACTCCGTCGACTGTTGTTGTCATTTCCACTGTTCCCGAGTCTGCACACAATTTGTTTTCCAAAGGGAACTTAAGTAATATCTCGCCCACTATTCCCCTTGACATATTTGTAAAACCTGGGATTGTCGAAAATGTCCATATCGGCACTTCGTGTTCTTCTGACAAAGTCGTCACCTACACGTCCCTTTTCAAAGAGTTTCATGACATCTTCGCATGGAGCTACGAGGAAATTTCGGGTATCAACCATGAGATTGTGATACATGAGATAAAGACATACCCCCGACGCTAAACCCGTTCGACAACGCCTTTGTCCAGTTCACCCGCGTAAAGCGGCTGCTATCAAGCTCGAAGTTGAGAAACTTCTTAAAGCCGACTTTATTTATCCGGTGGCTCTCACAAACTGGGTTTCCAATCTTGTCCCAATTGACAAGAAACAACGCACCATTCGTGTATGCGTTGATTATAGGGATATCAACAAAGCTTGTCCAAAAGACAACTTTCCTACCCCCTTTGTCGATCATATTGTCGACGATTGCACCGGAAGTGAAATATTCTCGCTAATGGATGGTTTCTCTGGGTATAATCAAATCAACATTTTTCCCGAGGATCAACATAAGACTGATTTTATTTGTCCTTGGGGTACTTTTTCCTATCAGAAACTTCCTTTCGGTCTCAAGAACGCGGGCGCAACTTTTCAACGCGCTATGTCTTATGCTTTCCATGATATCAAGCACATCATTCAACCATATTTGGAAGATTTACCTACTCACTCAATGCGCCGAGTCGATCACCCAACCCACCTTCGAGCCATTTTCATTCGTTGTCGGTTCTACCATATACGTTTGAATCCTCATAAGTGTGTTTTCTGCGTGGAATCCGACCGACTTCTAGGTTTTATCGTTTTGCATTAAGGGATCTAGGTGGATCCTTTAAAGGTTGAGGTGATCCTTAATCTCCCTCCTCCTTCTACTCTTCACCAGTTACAGAGTTTTCAGGGGAAAGAAAACTTTCTTCGTCATTTTATCCCAAATTATGCCGAGATAACTCGTGGATTTATGTGGCTCCTCAAAAAGGGTTCAGAGTTCGTCTGAGATACCATTGCTAACAATTCTTTTGAAGCTTTGAAATTGTCCCTAATGCATGCTCCGATTCTCTTTCCCCCCGATTATAGTCACGATTATTTCCTCTACCTTTCTGCCTCAGATTACACCATTGGTATGGTTCTCGTCCAAGAGGATGATGCTAACGACAAACATGTTATTTACTACTTGAGTCGAAGTCTAACACCTAATGAAATCAAGTATTTACATGTCAAAAAACTAGCCTTGGCTGCCGTCCAAGCCTACCAATGCTTTCGGCACTATATCCTCTCGTGCAAGACTACAGTGATTTCTCACTGCAACCCTATGCAACACATTCTTACCCGTCAATTTCTAGGGGGAAAATACTCCAAATGGATTGTGATTCTCCAGGAATTTGACTTGGAATTCGAACGCGCCAAGTCCAAGAAGTCCTTAGTTTTTGCTGAGTTGATATGCAACTTTCCCCATTCTGAAATGGAAACAGTAGCAGTGGATTCATTACCCGATGAATCTCTTTTCCTTATTAGCACTGATGATCTTTGGTATGGTGATATCATTATATATCTCCAAACCCAGACTTTCCGGCAAACTTTGTCTAGTACTGACCGACGTCGCATACACTATCAAGCTCGTCAATACATTATCCTCGGGGATACTCTTTATCGTCGGGGGATTGACTCTATTTTTCGACGTTGCCTAATGTTCGATGAAGCCAAGAAAGCTCTGAATGACTTCCATTCTGGTGGTCATATGTCTGGGTATGCTACTACCCAGAAGATCTTAAGAGCAGGGTATTTTTGGCCTTCTTTGTTTAACGACTGCATAATCGTCGTTCAGAAATGCCATGCTTGCCAGACCTATAATCAGAAGATACAGTCACATCCTGCTCCTCTTCACCCTGTGGTCTCCGTTGTTCCCTTTGCGAAATGGGGCATCAATTTCATGACATGTCACCCTCACTCGGTCGGGGGGCATGGTTATATCATTGTAGCCGTCGATTACTTTACGAAATGGGCCGAGGCGATGTCGACATTTGACAACACTGGAAAGACCGCAGCATTATTTATTTTTAATCATGTCATAGCTCATTTTGGTGTTCCCCAAGCTATCATCACTGATCACATTATCCACTTCAGAAACTTCATGATGTCCGAACTTACTGAAAAGTTGGGTCTTCGCCATGATAACTCAATTCCCTATTACCCACAAGACAATGGTCAAGTCGAAGCAATTAACAAATTTCTCATAACTATGCTCCGACGAATGATAGGGATTCACAAAACAAGTTGGCACACAATGTTGTTTTCGGCATTGTGGGCTTACCGGACATCCGTCAAATCTGCTATTGGGTTTACACCTTTCCGGTTAGTCTATGTTTTGGAAGCTATTCTCCCGATTGAATGCAAGATACCCTCTTTAAAACTAGTTGTTGAACTCCTACCAAACACTTCTGCTAAGGAAGAACGTCTATTGCATCTTATGTGATTAGACGAAACTCGACGTGATGCTACCCTATTTATAGAAGCTCAGAAGAAGTGTTTCAAGGCCCAATACGACAAACATGTCAAGCCTCATATTTTCTCCGAAGTAGATCTCGTTCTCCTCTATGATCAAGATCAAGATATTCTAGGAGATGGAAAATTCGAAGCCACATGGCGAGGTCCTTATATCGTTCGACGAGTTTTGGAAAAAGGAGCTTATGAGTTAGTAGATTACGATGGTATTGCTTTGAGTGAACCTAGGAATGGGTTATACTTGAAGAAGTATTATGAATAAAATCATCTATGCATGAGTACTTGTATTTTTATTGTATCATACTTCTTGTGTGTTACTATAGCTTACTTTTGTTGTTATCTGGTCTTTGCCCTTATGTGACATTGTGTTTGATTTCCAGATGTCGGAGTCTTCGCTACCCTATATTGGCTTCGCTGATGGCGCTAGCCGTAGTACTCGGAACCTTGCTTCCACTACATGGGCAATTTACGCCCCTACAAACAAACTTGTCTCCTTAGGAGGTGTGTGTCTCGGCCATGCGACCAACAACATTGCAGAGTATAACATCATTATTGAATTATTGGTTGATGCTATCTCGCTCAGAATCCATCATTTGGTTGTGTGACTCGATTCGCAGCTTGTAGTACTACATGTTGCGTCTCTTTCATCACCTTGGTGAGCATAATAGAGGTGCTTGCAAGCTCAGTTTGGTCT